>PVLA01002689.1:206224-254378 GCA_004027455.1 Hydrochoerus hydrochaeris
AAAAAAAAAAAAAAAAAACCCAGACTGAAAGAATGCATTAAGAAGCAAGATTCAACAATGCTACATTCAAGAAACATACATAACTCAAAAAGAAATTCAATAGACTGAAAATCAAAGAATGGAAAACAACAGTCCATGCAACAGGATCCCAGAAAAAAGCAGGAATAGCTATTCTATTTGCAGACAAAGTGAATTTCAAGCCAAGACTGATTAAGAGAAAAAAAGAAGATAATTACCTCCTTGTAAAGGGAACAATCCAAGAGGAAGAGAAAATAAAATAAATAAATTAAAGAAGAAACTAAACAGTATCTACAATTAAGTGAAAATGCCAATACAACATACTGGAATTTATAGAACTCAATGAAAGCAGTCATAAGAGGAAAATTTATAGTGGTAAACTCTCGTATCAGGAAAACAGAATGAACTCAAACAACTTAATGTTGAACCTCAAACTCCTAGAAAAGAAAGAACAAATCAAACCTAAAACTCACACAAAGGAAATTACAAAGATCACAGAAGAAATAATAATACAAAGAATCAATGAATTAAAGAGTTTGTTCTTTGAAATATTAAATAAAATTGATAAACCTCTAGCTAACCTTACAAAAAGGAGAGAAAAGACTCAAATTCAATCAATTAGGAATAAAAAGAGTGAAATCACAACAGATCTTGTGGAACTCTAGAAGATCGTCAATATCTACTTCAAGAACCTACAGTCTAATAAGATGGAAAATACAGAAGAAATGGTCAGTTTCCTGGACATATAACAATTACCAAAACTTAATCAAGAAGATATAAATATTCTTTTTTATAGATTTTATTTTAAAGATAGTAAAATCCAACAAAACGAAACAGAACAAAGCCAATCAAAACAAAGCAGCAAAATTGGTACAGAACTTCAAAGCAGGATACTAGGAAAACAACCATAGTATATCTTTTTTCTTCACAAAAGTTGTCCATTCCATCAAGTATAGCAAAATCAAACCAAAACCAAAAACAGAATAAAACCAATCAAAACAGAATATTGAATAAAGCAAAAACAATCGGAGCAAACCAAAACAGTGAGAACAATATTGCATTTCAAAGACAAGATAGAAGGAAATCCCCTATTTTTGCTAATTGCATATGTCGTTCTCCCAAGAGATGCTCAGACCACTGGCCCCAAGCCTGCAAAGTCAACCAGACAATACAATCATTTAGTTGCTTTATGTATTTAGTAGCTATCAACTCAGCCTGTCCTCTGAACCAGCTGGAGGCACAACAGTGTGGAGGGCAGTGATTCTCAGCCCACGTGCCAGTAGGTTCATGGGAAGTGCTGACTTTTCTCTTCCTGGAAGCCACACAGCTTCCAGAAAGGCTGACTGGTTGGCTTATTGTTGGATTGTTCCTGTCCTGGCATGGCCGATTCTGGGGAAGCTCTGACTTCTCCAAGAAGATATAACTATTCTAAATAACCTGATATCAGTCAATGAAACTGAAAATGTAATTAAAAACCTACATATGAAGAAAAGCCCAGGCCCAGACAAATTCACTGTTGAATTCTGAATTACACAAGAAACTTAAAGAAGACCTAATGCCACAGTACTGAAACTCTTTAATGAAATTGAAAAGAATTTAATACTGTCAAAATCATTCCTGGAAATATTATTCTGATATCTAAACCAGAGAAAGACCCAACCAGAAAAGAAAACTATAGACCAATTTCCCTAATGAACACAACTGCAAAAATCCTTAATTAGATACTGGCAAACTGAATACTGCAAATCATCAAGAAGATTATACACTATGACTAAGTAGGATTCATCCCAAGAATGCAGGGATGGTTCAACATAAGCAAATCAATAAATATAATGCACCACATCAACAGATCCAAAGACAAAACTCACATGATCATCTCAATAGTTGCAGAAAAAGCATGTAACAAAGTCCAACATCCATTCATTATAAAAACCTTACAAAAAATTGGAATAGATGGCTTCATCTAAATCTGATAAAAGCCATCTATAACAAACCAATAGCGAACCAACAGCTAACATCACACTAAATGAACAAAAACTGAAAGCTTTCAGTCTAAAATCAGGCGTAGGACAAGAATGTCCACTATCACCACTCTTCTTCAATACAGTTAGGAAACATTAGCCAGAGAAATTAGACAAGAGGAAGAAATAAAAGTAGTAAGAATAGGAAGTTAAATTATCATTATTTGCAGATGACATGATACTTTACATAGAAGACCCCAAAAACTTCACCAAAAAATTTCTAGATTTAATAACCAAATTCAGTAACAAAGTCAACATTCCAAAATCAATAGCCTTCCTGTATACAAGCAACAAAGGCACAGAGAGAGAAATTACAGACACCACACCCTTTACAATAGAATCCAAAAATGGAAATACTTATGAATCAATCTAACAAAGAAAGTAGAACATCTATAATTTAAAATTACACTAACTTGAAAAAAGAGACTGAAGAGGATATCAGAAAATGGAGATATCCATTGCTCATGGATAGGAAGAACCAACATAATGAAAATGGCCATATTCCCAACATTATTATACAGATTTAATATAATTCCAATCAAAATGCCATTAGCACTCCTCACAGAATAATAGAAAACATTCCTAAAATTCACATGGAGCCAGAAGAGACCTAGAATAGCATAAGCAATTCTGGGCAACAAAGGCAGTCAAGAAGCATCCCAATTTCTGACTTGAAATTATACTACAAAGCTGTTATGATAAAACTGACATGGTATTGGGGGAAAAAAAACTAACCTTAAGATCAGTGGTAGAGAACAGAAGATGCAGACATAACTACAAATACATTCAGCCTCCTTGTGTTTGACTAAGGGGCCACATGTGTACACTGGAAGAAAGACAGCCTCTTTAATAAGTGGAAAAACTGGCTTTCCACATGCCAAAGACTAACTAGATCCATGTCTATCACCATGCACCAAACTAAAGTCAAATAGATCAAAGATCTAAATATTAAAATAGAAACACTAAATCTACTAGAAAATAGGTAGAAATCTTGAAGACACAGGTGTACGCAGGTACTTTATGAACAAAACCCAGACACAGGAAACACTCCAAAGAATAAACAAGCTGGATCTCACCTTACTAAAAAGCTTTTGCACAGCAAAAGAAATGACCAACAGAGTGAAAAGATAACCCACAGAGCATGAAAAAGCTATAGCCCGCTGTACCTCAGAGGACTTCTATCTAAAACAGGTAGAGAATTGAAAAAATGAGAACCCCCAAATTCAAAGACCCAATCCAAAAATGGGCATCTGATATGAATACACACTATTCAGATGAAGAAACACAAATAGCAAATAAATATATGTAATACATGTATGCTCAACATCAATGGTCACTCAAATGCAAATTAAAACAACACTGAGATTCCATCTCACCCTAGAAAGAATGGCTATAATCAAGAAATCAACCAATAACAAGTGCTGGAAGGGCTGAGGGAAAAAAAGAACCCTTTTTCACTTTTGGTAGGAAACCACTGTGGAAATCTGTGTGGGGATTCCTCAAAAACTTAGGACTAGAGGTCCTATTTGACCCAACTATTCCCCTTCTAGGTATCTTCCCAGAAGAATTAAAACATCATACCACAGTGATCTATGTGCATCCATGCTTGTAGCAGCACAATGTGTAATAGCTAGATCCTGGAAACAACCTAAATGCCCATCAACTGAGGAATGAATTAAAAAGATGTGGTACTTTTAAGCAATGGAGTACTACTCAGCCATAAAGAAGGATAAATTAGAGACTTATAAATAAATGGATGCAACTTGAGACCATACTTGTAAGTGAAATAAGTAAGACATACAGTGTAAACTTATTGTCTCACTACTATGAGAAGCTGAAAGAAATACACACACACATATATGTTAGCTATGTGTGTGTGTATGTGTGTGTGTGTGTATATATAGTTAAGATAGCTATGTTATTGATTTCTCTGAGTTCAATGAAGAGAAAGATCTGTGCTGGTATTATTCAGACAATTGAATGTAGATATCTTGTGCTCTGGTTGAATGATTTAGGATAATGCAAGATGTATGTACCACTGTTGTCCCCTAATTGATGTACTTTGAAATTTTGGGGTTTTTTTTCTTCAAAATAAAAGGAATTTGAAAAAAAAAGAAAATATAAAGTATCTATGTTTAAAAAAAAGAATTTACCTTGAGTTTTACACTTTTTCGATATATAAAGACTTTTGTATTTTAAATAGTGGTGATAGTACTGTCTCTTCAATATATAAGGATATGTGTTACATTTGAAAGATCTATGTTGTCCAGTGGATTCAGATCTTAATCTCAATGAGTAAGCATAATGTCAAAAAATCATACACAGGTAAAAGACCTATTTAAACTGTAAATAAACCAATGGATTTTAATGTAAAGAGCACTAAAAATACAGTGAAAACATAAATTCCAATCCATAATACAAAGGTAGTTAATATTCCTAAACATTTTCATGAAGAAGACAACTAAACCTACTTTAAGAGAACTTTTTATTTGCAGAAAGCTTTTCCCCTGAAAATGCACACATGGGATTCTCAATAGAGATGATGATTAACATGGCATAGCCTCAAGCACTGAATGCTTAGCATCCTTACACCCAAAACCTCTCTCTCACCACAGATGCATCCTATGAAAACCACTAACCTGGACACTGGCTCCTAAATCTGCCTTTGCTGAAATCAGAATCAGCATCACTGACTCTTTAGTAAGGGAGTACCAAGGTGCCTATGAAGAGTAGATCAGAATCTCTCTGGAACCAAGCTAGCATTCTGGGTTATTTAAAAGATCCCCAAATGGTTTGGGAAGCTTCCCTTGAGGCTCAATGCTACTAATCATTCCCATAGGTAACATCCCCAGAAGCATTAGCTAAAAAGGCAGTTCACTGGAGGATGAATAGCTCCAGTTTAGGAAATAAGATCTACTTCAGCCTCTCCTACCCCCAAGTAACACCAGTTTCCTCACCTAGAAAAGAGAAAATACAAAAACAAAGTGAAGAATAGGAAAGGACATGCATGAAAATTAAAAAAAAAAAAACCTTGAGAGTGAAAGACACAATGTCAAGCAGGATTACAGTTAAATAGCACGCGCGTGTGTGTGTGTGTGTGTGTGTGTGTGTGTGTGTGTTTAACCTCTGACATGTTCAGAGGTTAAAAGAGCCAAAAAATCTGACAGAGGCAATGGACAAAACAACATTTTTAATTTTTTCTTTCTCAGAATCCTGGAGAAGACCTCCAACAGCAAACTAGGGTACTCAGCATTTTAAGAGGAGTTGGCCTTGAGGATAGTAACTGTAGGAGCTATATAGTCCTTCCAGGTATCTGGCTATAGGTCACTATGAGTCAACAAAAAAGGCCTATTAGTCATAATTGATATGGACATGGCTAACTTTATGATGGCCATTAACACCGATTAATTTTTTCTGTTTTTACTTAATATTCAACAAGAAATCTATTCATAATCTGGTTTTTCATACAAATGTCTTCCTAGGAAAAATGCCAATTATCCTACCCCAAAGCAGTTACATTTTTCATCACCATCTCAGCTTTACATGAAATTAAACGCAAAGCCCTACTACTGTTTGCAGTCACTAATTTATTTCCTATACATTTAAAATGATACTAAGAACACATTATCCTTAGGAGGAATGAGAACAAACTATGCTAGGGAGAATTCAGAAAAGTACTCACTAAAATTCCTTCCATGGAACCAAGTGAATGCAGTAACACTGCATGCAGTAATATTCTGGCTTACAAGGCTTTAATGATTAGTGGTCTCTGCATTCAATGTTAACCTCACTACAGAATAAGCTAACCTATCCTGTCCCATGCTTTATGGGGTAACCTCAGTTCATTCAGTGTTATGCACATGACAGACCTTTCCACAAAACTTTTGTGGAATTTACATTCCTCTTATAATAGTACTGAACAGAAAACATTCTACTTAATACTGAACAATTTCAACAGTTTCAAGATTGTATTTTAGACTTTAAATTAATGTAATTTAAAGTAATAATTTTAAACTAATATTTCTGATTAATGTAATAATCAGAAATATTAAATTCTGTATTAAAATATAATAATCTTTCTAAAATCTATATCAAAGAAAAAAATTTCCCAGGTCTTACAGATTTTAGAACAAGACAAAAGGGAAACATTAGAACTAAAACTGCAACATTAAAATCCAAGGAAACCTCTGAAAAAATAACTTCATAAATAGAAATTTTTGTATAATTTTTCAATTTCTATTTTATATCCTACTGAAATCTTATATTTAACACTTTTTTTTTTTTTTAAAGACAGGGTCTCACTGTGCAGCTCTGGTGAGTTTTAAACTCACTATTGAGCCCAAACTGGCCTCGAACTCATGGTGATCCTCCTGCCTTGGCCTCTCAAGTGCTGGGATTATAGGTGTGTGCCACCACCCCTGGCATGAAATCCTACTTAACACTTTATTGATGAAAAAAAAAAAAATCAGTAATCATATATTTTCATAAAAGCACAAGTCTTATGAGTATTCAAAGATAAATAACATTTAGATGGTTATTATAAAGCTTTTATAATCTAATACCAGGTTGAAAGGCAAGGGAAAAGGGAGGGTGAGGCCAATCAATGAAATCCTTAGATTAAATAGCTCTGGAGAAAACAATAAAACTGACCGTGAAAATTCTCCCAAAAAGTACACTGTGACAGATATAGATATAGATATAGATAGATATAGATATAATTTTTTTGTTGTTGTTACCAGGGATTGAACTCACTACCTCGTGCTTGCCAGGCAGGCACTTAAGCCACTGAGCTAAATCCCCAGCCCCAGAAAGTACACTGTATGACTGTAAATATGGAGCAAACTTACTAGAAAATGGGATTTTAAATCAAAAGTACAAGTATGAGAATTGGTAGTGCTAATCATGACCCACTGTAACTTGACTGAACCACCACAAAGCAATTTCAGAAAAAAACTTATATGAAGCAAAGCAGGTTAAAATCAAATTAGAATACTGAGGATGAATGCAAGTTATTTATTATTCCAGGAACAGAAAATGGTTAAGTTCATATGTAATAGCAAAACTAGAAGTTTATACGTAGCTTCAGCCTCTGTTTTGGTTAGCAGCTCAAACAGGAAATGAAAGTGAAAGATACTTACTATAGTACCCATATAATACAGTGTCCTCAATCTGTCTGCTGACATTAGCATTAGCCCAGTCCTGGGATAAAAAGGAAACAACATAAATATTAATTTTAACATCTACGTGCCTAACAATTATAGTTAACGTTTACTATGGCTGAATGTCACTTCCAGTCTATCATTCAATAAGGCATGGGCTATGTCTTAGAGAAATAAAGAGGTGGGCAGACTGCAAACAGACAAAACTCAACACCCAAAAGCTGAGATAAGTTAACAACATAGTTTTGGGGGAAAATGAAGATAAAAGGCTCCTAATCTAGGCTGAAGATCAGGGATAGCTTCCCAAAAAATATTTAAATGAGACAAAATATTTTCAGGGGAAAAGTGAAAAGATAGAAAAGGACAGAAGAAAACAAAGGAATACTCATGGAAGGTTCTAAAACACTGCAAAAAGGCGAAATATAGCTTCAGTGGAGCTCTGAGAAAGCTAGGAGAAAGCAGGGGGAGAGGGAGGAAGAGCACAAATGTTTGCTGGACTTGGGAGTCACAGTAAGCCTTTATTCTCAAGGCAATGAAAAGTGGGGCTGCATTCATGCATTATGCAGACTGAGAAATCTAATTTAGAAAGAAGACAAGAATATTACATGTTCCTAAAAAACACCTAAAAGTTGATCAAAAATCTTTTGCATGCACCCCACAGAAAATGTTTTTTAAACTATTAAACCTAGAAAATATAATTCAAATTCATCTTTTCAATAGAAAACAATATACGCACTGAGTCAGAAATGAGGTGTAATGGAGAATTTCGTTTAATACCCTACATTCTGTGCACATGGAAAATTAAACCTGGAGAGTGTACAGAACCGATCACTGCTATTAAGTATCATGATTAATTGATATTAATGTATCAAAAAGTATCAAATTAGAATCCAAGCCTTTTTTTTTTTTGAGACAGGGTCTTACAGTGTAGTTCAGTCAGGCCTTCACTCACAGTGATCCTCCTGCCTCTGTCTCTACAGAGTTCTAGGATTATAGCCATGTGCCATCATGTCTCACTCCAAGCTAATTTTTATGAACATTTAAGAACTTTTTAAAAAAACAATATTTAATTCTTTTAAAACATTGAGGTCTTTCTGTCTACAAATACCTTTAATAATGAACACTTATGAGTTTGATGCTAATAAAATCACAAAGTTCAAACTTGCACAAATGCATAATTTCAACATAGAATATACAAGAACAGTAATTTTCCACTAGCTATAAAGAATATGAAAAAAGTCAAATAAAAAATGTGCTAACACATTCTAACATATAACATTAAAAATAATCTAAGTAAATGAAAAGCTACATGTTCCCACATGAAAAGAATATAAATATTAATTCCTTCCAAATTAATCTATAAAATATACATGGCCAATCAGAATCCCAATGCAATAAGCCAGGCATGGAGGAATGTTCCTTCAGTCCCAGCTACTCGGGAAGCTGAGTCAGGAGAACTGCTTGAGCCCAGAAGGCTGTGGTCACCCTGGACAACAAAGCAAGATCCCATCTCTTAAAAAAAAAAAAAATCCTGTTATGCTAAGGGTAAAGAATACTGACATGTTGAGTCTAAAAGACATCTAAAAAAACAGCCAACCACCAGGAAAAATACCAACAGTAAGGAATTTTCCAACTACTATACTTTCCTTAAAAAACATGAAAACCTATCATTGTAGTAACCTTTCACCTACCTACTTGACATAAGGTAAAACACTGATAGTGAAAAAATATGGAAGAAAAGCCATCTCCTACACAGTAATAGTAAGACAGTCTATGGTCTACAAACTTTTTATTGGATCTATCCTAAAAATAAATATTCATGTAAGTTGAAAGAAATCAGTACATAGGTATTTTTAAAGTACTACTGACTGTTCAATGCATGACGTGAGGACTCTGATTGAGCTGCCTGGGAACCAGGTAGTCTAAATAGGGTCTCCATTTCCCACACAGGAGGAGCTGCACTCAGCTTCAATTTCTTGGTCTAAAACCTTCAGCCACTCAAGTAAAATGTCCTAGGACCCTGAACAACCTACACCTTCACAGCTCAGCAGCGAATGCTGGTTTCTGCTTAAGGGTTCTTCACCCAAAGCTATTCAATTTGGTACTGGTTAAAATATTTTTAAAAGAAGCTAGAGACAATCTAAAGGTCCAAAGGAAAGGCAGTAACACTGGTTATACATTCATAACATAAAATACCATGCAGACATTAGTACAGTGACATCTAAACTAGGCATGTGCACATTTGTAATCCTAGCACTCTGTGAGGCTAAGGAAGAAAGATCACAACTAAGCCCAACCAGACCAATTTAGTCAGACCCTGTCTCAAAATAAAAAATAAAAAAAAGCTGGGAATGCAATTCAGTGAAAAGGCCCTGGCTTAAATCCCCAGTACTGGGTGTAAAGGAAGATCTACAAAAACTGGCATGGATGAATATTCACGAAGAACTTCCCAATGGCCAACCAGAACAAGGTGTAACCAGTTGTTTTAACACTCCCAACTTGTGTCTTAGAAACAAAAACAGAACAAAACAAAACCAAAAAATGTAATGAAAGAAACAGCTAAACACACACAGAAAAATGGAAAGTGTAAATAATGTTTATTGATGAGAAGAATTCTACACAATGACTAGAAATTTTTTATCAATAGTTTAAGTAACCAAATGCATACGTACATAAAGTTTCAGATCGTAAGAACTGTCCTTTAGTGACTGTATATGAATCAAAATAAGTTTAAAAATAATTCTAGTATTACTGTAACTCTCCCTTTTTACTTGTTATACATTCCCCAAAGTCCTCTCAAGTTTCCAAGAGGATCCAGGAGGCAGTAATCGCCTCACTGAGAACCATTTAAAAGTTCACCTTTAAAGTCAGACAAGAGAGGCTGGGGATTTAGCTCAGGAGGCATAAGCGCCTGATTGGCAAGCACAAGGTCGTGAGTTCGATCTCTGGTACCACAAAAAAAAATCAGACAAGACCTGACAGGTGTGAGTTCCATCCCCAGTAACAAAAATAAAATAAAAAATAAAGTTAGGGGCTGGAGATTTAGTTCAGTGGCTTAAATGCTCGCCTGGCAAGCCCGTGAGTTCAATCCCTGGTAAATAAATAAATAAACAGACAAAAGCTTCATCTTAGCGGAGAAAAATTAAAAGCAGAAAGTCTAAAGGTAACTTAAAGCCAAATAAGCATTCAAATTTAACACCTGGAATTCTGCAAGGTCCTTTTGCCTACCCAATTCTCAAGGCAATGGAGAGTAAAACTGTTACTATTTTAAAGCTACGGATATGTGTAAAATATACAAAATCATTCAAGCACTATTAGTGTATTTTTATACACTGTCTTGCCTCCAAAGTATTTCATGATGAACTGTCAAGAGAGCTTACTTTACAAAACTTTCCTCCTTCTACATCTGAGAACCGCTATGTTCTTGATGTGTTTATAAACTACTGCTTTCCAAAGTACAAACTAAAAAGAACTTCACACACCACACACTTAAGACTCGAAGGAATGTGAGCCAATCAAAAACTAATACTACACACTTACAAAAGAATATTTCAGACAAAAGGAAAAGGGCATTCCTGTAGTAGTGGGTCACACATGTAAATTCTCTTTCCTAGTCTTCAGGATGGTTCTCTGAAACTATGGGGCCAACCACTCCATGACTGTCCCTAGGCACCCTACTGCCCGCATTAACCCACTCCAATTTGACTGTCCCCCCACCAGGTTGAAAGTACTCTTCATAGACACCAATGACCACAGCCAGCAGTCACTTCTCTACACTCTTATTTCACTTCTCAACATGATTCAAAAAAGATAATGTTCTCTTTTAAAACACATTCTTCTCATTTGCTCTTGTTTTTCTTACCACTCAGGTCACAGGTTCTTTTCTTTGGCTCACCTCTACATAATACAGCGCTCAGTGCTCAGTCTAATGTCTGTCTTCTTGACTGCTCGCCCCACTTCCCACAGCTACCAGTCTGTCTGAAGCTCTAAATGCCATCTGTATGTTTACTGCCAAAAGCATTTCTCCAACCTGCGCTCTCTTCAGTTTCAGCTCCTACTTGATACCTCCACTTGAAAATATGTAATAGGCACTTTGAAGGAAACTTGTTCAAAATGCCCCTTGTTTTGTGTCTCTGCTCCTTCACTGGTCTTGTTTTCCTTTAGGTTTCCTGATTTCTCTAAGATGTAGAAAAACCTGGCCTTTAGTGCTCAAGTTATTTTTCCTTCATTTCCTCATATCTAATCCATTGCTAAATCCAAACAGTCCTACTATCAAAGTATGCCTATTATAATCAGTTCTCTCCATAGGTACCACTCTCATCCAACTCACCTTTATCATCTACTTTCCTTGAATCTCCATTAGTTAGGAGAAAATCTAACTCAAGAACATGACTCAAGTCATACACAATCTGCCCCCTGCCTTGACTGCTCCTTAGCTTGCACCAAAGCAGAGCACTGAGTTCTACATACACTTCAGCCAAACAAACCAAATTCAGTCTTGCCTGAGGGCTTTTGCATTTGCTGCGGCTTCCCCCAGAAAGTTCTTCCACAGGCTCTTCCTAGTTGGTTTTATTTAGCCCTCATCTTAAGAAACCTCAGGAGTCTGGCCTGTGTAGCCATCTCTGAATTAACCACAATTAATGAGACTCTCCTGTTAATGTATGATATTTCCTTGTAGAATTTGTCGCTAAGAAGTTTCTGTGGTATATTTATTTGTTCACCATGGGCCTAGTCTTACATAAAGAGACCAAGCCTTAGGGAAGGGGCCAGATAGGATATGAACAAGCACTGAGACACTAAATGTCTTGGTGCCGTATCTTTTTTAAAATTCTTACATGTTATAAAACACAAAGACAAACAAACCAAAAAGCTTATTTGTTCACATTTGTGTTAATCTATGGCATTTATCAGTGTGTTTTCTGTCTGTCATAATCCAAAGTGTTTAGCCAACTACCCAGGATTGTTTAACGGAGCACTTATGCTTTAAGGTTCTCATTTTATCTATGTTTATTATTTCACCAAAAGTTAGAAACAAAGAAATTAACTAAATAACGACACGTTACAGAAAATGCTACCAGCCTTAACAATACACCCCAGTCATAAGAAGGCAGAGAAAGCTAGAAGCGAAAAAAAAGAGAAAGCAGTGCTGACAGACTGCCCACAGAAAGCTGGGCACCTTCTGTGCCTAAGCTTAACGCTAGCAAGGACTGACAGTTGGAGCTTCTACAGAACTGCACTTTGCAGGAATTAAGGGGTTTCAAAATGGCTAAAGCGGAAATGAAAAAAGTCAGACATGTTTAGAAATAAAAGTATATAGGGTATAGTATCATATAGAGACCAATGCCAACTTGTACATGTAACACCATCTAATAAAACTGAAATAGATTAAAGCCATGGCGGCATACCTTTACTCTAGCATGACTAGATTTACCATTGTGACAAATACTGAAGAAGCAGCTGTTAAGTGTTTGCCCTTGTTTTTCACTAAGTACCTGTAAACAAATCAGCAATAAATTTCTACAGAAAAGAATTTATCCAAAAATTCTTTTCAGTTCTGTTTTTGACAGTAAATGAGCTGGCTTCAAGTGAAAACTGTGAATTTCATTAATCAAAGACAAAGGGTATAGGGAGAAAAGGCTGGCAAGAGAGACATGCACAAAGAATGCTTCAACGTCATCAAAAAGGTGTCAAACAGCCTGATGTGGTAGCATGTGCCTATACTCCCAGCACTTAGGAGGCTGAGACAGGAGGGTTGCCACCTGTCCGAGGCCAGCCTAGGCTCCTAGGCCACCCCTAGCTACATAGTGTGACCCCAAGTGCAAGGCCAGCCCCAGCTACATAGTGTGACCCTGTCTCAAAAACACATCTTCCCCAAAATGTCTAAGTATAAAGAAAGAACTTTTATCTAAATTGAAGACTAAAAGTAAACAGAACTAGAAACATCGAAGCAAATGAAAGTAGAACAAAAAGAACCTACAACTGCTCAATAATATCTTAATAATAATTTTCAAAAAGCTGTTTATAAAGTAGAAAAATATTATCATGCTGGGTGTGGTGCTGCGTGCCTGTAATCTTAGTACTAGGAGGTTTAAAGGAGGTGGATTGCTATGAGTTCAAGGGCAGCTTTTGCCACACAGTAAATTAAAAAATAGGCTGAACTACATAATGAAAGTCTCAAAAAACAAAGGAAAAAATACTATCATGGATTTTGTTCCCTTTTAAAGTAAACACATTGTTTACAGATGTGTTTTGTTTACTTTTTGTTTGGGAGCATTTAGTAAGAAAAGTACCCAAAGTTTTTCACAAGCAACACTGTTTTTTTGTAAGGATGAATTCTTAAAATTTTGCTCAAACAAGTACAACTCGATTTCAGAAAATAAAAACAGACAAAAAACAACTAGGACTAAGAAAGTGGCTACAATTTAAGCATGGGCATCAAACAACTACTTAATCTAAAAGAAAGTTCATAATTGCATGAAAATATTATTTTAGAAATTTCAAGATGAAAACCTTTCACCACAAAATTTAAACAAATCAAGCATTCGAAACTATAAAAATCTCCCATTTATGCATAAACACACAAGGGATGAATCCATTGCTATATGTCAAAGTAGTTATTATACATTTTTTTTAATTTTACAGTTTTCAGAGGAAAATATCCTAAAAGATTATAATTACGTGTTATGCACCTGGTATTATACCATACTATTTGGAATGAAAAGAACATCCAAACACTCTTACAATGCCAAAATCTTCCCAAAAAAACTACAAACACAGTCACAAGAAGTAAACATTTTTATGGAATTTAATTTCTCAAAGGAAATAATCTCATCGTGTTAAGATCAAACATTAATAACATGTCTAATATTATTAAAGGTATATTCCTTCTTGCCCAGTATAATCAGAAAATCCAGAATGACTGTAAAGTCATTTTCCCTTAAAATGTTTCACCCCAGTACATGAAATGCAAATTAAGTTTAAAACAAAAGAAATACATACTCACCAATAGACATTCTATTTACCAAGCTACTTAAAAGTATCTTACATTTGTTAAGATATTATCTGAACCAAAAAAAAAAAAATCATGAAAAAAAGCTTGAGAGCCAGATTGCAGAGCTCCAAATTCCACAACACTTAAAATCTAAACCTATCTACCTTAGCTAGTACTATCTACGCCCCGCAGGGTAGTTTGAGAGAGCAAAGGAAGTTAGGTATGTTACACCACTTGTAACAGCAATAGATACACAATAAATACTCAATCGATACTAAGTATTATCTTCATAACACTATATTGTTTGGCACATACTGGGTGCTCAATTCGTACTTGCTAAAAGGGTGACCTATTGAAAATACAGGACCTATTGAACATACAGTTTTCACAACGGTCAGAACATATCCAACTATAAAAATTATTATAAAATTACTCACATCATTTGGACCAAATTCAGAGAGTTATGAATGTATAAGGCATTACTGAGATAACTGAAATGCTACTTTGTTCAAATAACTACTGTATGACCAACAGCTAAGATATAACAGTTCCTGCTTGGACGAAGGTGAGCTAGGAGCAAACTAACTTGCACAATTAAAAGGGAACTTGGCAATCTTCCAGTCTCCATCCTTTACCTTTTAAAATGAGAAAATTATAGCCCAGAAAATGTAAGTGATTTGGCCAATGTTAAACTATCTAGATAGTTAAGAGCCACAACCAGAATTCAGGTCTTGTAATTCCCGGCCTATCAGTCTTCTCACTGTATAGATTTCAAAGTACTCAATATGAAAATGAAATAAAGGATGTGATCTGCCACTAACAAAGGTCCTTCTAAATTATTTACTTACTGCATTAATGCAAATCAAGTCAAACAAGCTTCATAGAAGTGATGAGAGGCACAAAACCTGCTATGACGACTTAAAATATTTCCAGATTACCTTTATGTACAGGATTGAAAAAGTTAATAGTCTGCTTCTAGTCTACCCCATTGCATTCTCAGCCTATGCTGCATTTTATTTTCAGAGACATAACACAAGACACACTGGTCTGCTAAACTTAAGTTTTTATTTGTTAACAATTTGAAAAGGGAAGAAAATCATAATAAAACTTACCTTAAAGGTACCATTTTGGTTTTTCATGTAAGAAACCAAAAATATATCCACTGGCAGAAGGGCAGATGTGATAAGTGCAACTGCTAGAGAAAAAATTGCTGTTATGGTGGAGACAACTTCGCTCTCTCTGTGACTTTGGTATTTACGAACATAAATCCAGCAAAATGCCAAAATGGCCTGAAATAAAACAAAAATAAATGGTTGTCACTATCCGATGTATTCTCTAACACTGATTTTAGTTTGTGTTCCAACTGGAAACTTTCCATCAAGTAAAAAAGAGTTTAAGAAAACCCAAAACCCCTCATAAACTTGCTCAAGATCTACAATGTACAAAGCCTCTTTCGTCAATGCAGTATAACCCCACTTAGGTACAAATACACATTATTAATAACACTGCTCACTTACATATATTCCTCGCCAAACACAGTAATATTAATGGTCACACCAAAGGCAATGACTCATTAATGGCCCTACTCAGTGTCATAACTATAACTAATTTCAAATTTTTTTTTCCCCTCATATCTCTCCGACTTAAGGAAGATACGACACATTTTTCTATCTCAACTTATTACTGAAGCATCATGGGGTATAACTTAGATGGAAATTAACTTTTGTCTCATTATGACCAGTTGGTTCAATACTAATCAGCTGAAGAGTAACTGCCAATAATTAACACATGATTACTATAATTCAAGTGTAAAGAACATTAAGAAAAGTCAAAATTAAAAATGGATTTATATACACAGCATGGAGCTTTTCAGTGAAAAAGTATTCCCATATACTGAAATTGACATTGCTAATCAACCAGGAACTCTTATTCATCCAGGTCTTTCTAGTGATTAATACAGAGGACAGGCCTTTAGGGGTTCCCTAACTTAGGGATCATCAGAATCTGGTGAAGAGCTCTTGAAAGCAGGTGTGGGCGCCACCCCCAGAATTTCACATTTAGGAGATCTGGCACAAAGCCTGAAACTTACATTTAAAATGCGCGACCAGATGCTGCTGCTAAAGGACTAAGCTATACTGACTGTATTTTGAGAAACTCTGTTCTACTCAGTAATAAGAGTTGCAAACAGACAATGAATCAGTGGTTCTCAGAATTGCCTGGGTAAGCCGGGCGTGGTGGCTCACGTCTGTAATCCCAACACTCTGGGAGGCTGAGGCAGGAGGATCATTGTGAGTTCGAGACCAGCCTGGGCTACAAAGTAGGCTCAAGGCCAGCCTGAACTGCATAGTAAGACCTTGTCTCAAAAAGACAAAAAAAAAAAAAAGAATTGCCTGGGTAGTTTTTAAATACGTCAATGCATCCCCTACTCCCCTTCAAATCAGTCAGACAGTACTTCAAATGCCTGAGGATTTCAGTCTGACCCAAACCTGAGATGCACTTTTTAAAATAAGCTTTGGGATTAAAGCCCTTTTTTGAAAAATATAAAATAAAGCCCTGTTTTGCACTGTCACGCTCAAGGTTTATCTGTTACAGTACTTCTTGTCTGAGCAAAAGGCCTGAACGGAACTAATAAAGCCATGAAGTTTTACAGTTTCCAAACAGCCCTACAACAATCAAGATATGAGGTTTTCCCCTTCCACCCCAGCCTCTGAACCACTAACAGTTATGTCCTTATGTGTCTCTTCCAGAATGTCAATATGTATTCATAAGAGGGGTGATTAAAAAGCACTGTGTGCACTTAAACTTTTAAAAAGTATTGTATTAAAAGACATATAATTAATCACCTTCAAAATACTCCTTACTTTGAACACACTTCTCCCTAGATCTTGATGCTTTCTGAAGCAGTTTCTAGAAGTCCTCTTTTCTGAGTGTCTTTAGTGGAGCTCTCCTGGCTGAATCAATTCAAAAACACTTCCCTATCATGATCACTTTGATCTTGAGGAAGAGCCAGACGTTTCAGTGCCAGGTGCCATGGAAAAGCTGGACGAGGTCACACTGTAGTTTTTGCAGGTTTGCTTTCCACTGGGTAGCACTCTGCAGCAACTCACTGCACTCCTCATCACTGCCTTGCAAAGACACAAGAGGACCTCCAGGAAGTGGCAAGAAGTGGGATAAGTGTGTTCAAGGCAAGTGGAAGCATTCTGAGAATTCACGGCAATGTTTTTCACTGAAATAAACTTTCAATGTAAACATCAATTGCATTTTTTAATCAACCCTTGAACTGTCTTTGTAAACCTGGCTTCTTTCACTTGGAATAACGCATCTGAAAAGCGATTCCTATCCAGAGCTGTTGTGTCATTCCTTCATACTGTTATTTCAACTGGTGTCAGGATAGGAAAAATACTGGGACTTACATGTTAGAGCAAAAACAAACAAAAAACTACAACAAAATTACGTAGGCACAATTCTGATGTAACTGTTTACTAACATTGTGTACTAAGAAACACAGTAATCATAAAATGTTGTTCACATTAATATTTTGTGGGTTTCTTTTAAACTGAATTCGTTAACACTTTGAACATTCCTCAGATTAGTTTTGAGTCTTATCCCTCTATCCTTAGCAGCACCGATGATAAATTTTGTTGGATTTCAAAAATGAAAGATCTGTACTTTTACAAAGTTCAAAGCAATATGTATTGTCATGGGGATATAGCTCAGTAGTACAATGTCTGCCTGGCAAGCACAAGGTCCTGAGCTTTATTCCTGATACTTAAAAAAAAAAAAAAAAAAGAAACGTGTACCAGCACAAGAAGTGTATCAGCATCAGACAAGGACACCCATGCAGAACAGTTCAGTCACAAATTTTGACTTTCTACCCTCAGAATTTCTTTAGTGTTAAGAGAGCTCCAAAGAGCTTTTTGTTTATATAAGTCATTCTTTAGTGGACACTAACAACTGTATCAGAAAATAAAACAAATGTCTTCATTTATGAAGTGTGAATAGGAACACTTTGAAAGGAAGTTGTAAGCATCTAGTACACTGTTAAGTGACTGCTTAACAAACAGCAATAATTACTTATTAAATGTCAAATGAAATAATATTTAGAGCATTTTATAAAAGACACTAATATATAATAACTTTGTTAACAAGGAAACGTTTTTAAATAATCCCTAACCCACTGCAAAGATTCTGAAATGGTCTGGACTGTGGACTTTTAAAAAAACTTCCTAGGTGGTTTTAAATGAGTGGTCATGATTGAGAACCAGCGAATCAAAAGACAGAGTGAGTATGAAGTGCTTAATACAGCACACATAATTCCTGAGATGCCTTTAAACTGCAGATTCTGATTCTGTAAGTGAGGCCCTAAAGTTTGTATTTCTAACAAGTTCCCAGGTGATGCCCATATTTTGAGAAAAGGGTTAACTTGGTTTACAGAAATGGAGATTATCTCTATAACAATGAAAAATAAACCTGAAAGGTGGTGTCAGCCAAATTACTGATGACTGGTAGCCAGGTACAGTAGAACAGTTTAGATTTCAGGCAGTGAGTAAAGACAGATTATAAGCAAGAGGAACCAAATCTAATCACTCTTTATTTAGAAGAAACTGAAGTCCAGTTGGTTTTCCTCAAAACTCTTCCTGGGGTTTGGGCTTGCCCCAGAAACTTTTTCTGGAGATTCCAAAGTGAACACCATATCATAATAACACTATGATGTCTTCTGCATTTTTCACCAAGCTGATATTTGCACTTGTGGCTTCATAGCCATGGGTACAACTGCTGGTACATTATCATGAATTAAGACAATGGCACCAAACTCACCAAGTCAATGTGCCTGGGGAAGGAAGGGAAGAGAGAAGGTAGGAGGGAGAAGAGAAAAAGGGAAGGAAGAATTAAAGAGTATGGTTGACAAAGCAGTTAAAAACTAATTTTAGCAAAAATTGATCCATGTATTTCTTAAATATTCGAGCAAATATGAAGCACACACAGTCCTTCTGCTGCATACCAAGGTACAATAGCTATTACCAGTAACCTGAAAGCCAAATCTGCCACTCTTTCAAAGCAACATAACTTTATTAGTAAAATACAACTGAGACTAGGGTGATTCACAGTTGAGTAGTTAGCAGATTTTATCAAGTGAAAAGCAAATTTACTACTTAAAGAAAAATTAACAATATTTTGTCATCAATGATAAAATTCAAGCTTTCAAATGAAAATTAGAACTTTGGAAAATTTGTACTCACTATTGTGAGTTTAATAACTTAAAAGCTTAGAACTTTTAAGATAAGAAATTTTAAAAGGTTGCAGATATAGTTCAGAGACAAGGCTTTGGATTCAATCCTCAGTACCATAAATAAATAAATTTTAAAAACTCAATATAGCAGTATACACTTCCAGTCTCAGCACTTGGGAGGCTGAGGCAGGAAGACCTCTGCCAATTGGAGGTCCCCCTGAGGCACAAAGTGAGTTCAAAGCTAGCTTGAGCTACATAATGACACTCTGTCTCAAACAAACAAACAAACAAAAAATTGTTAGAGACACTTCTCCGCGATGATTTAATGAAATTAGCATTTTAAATTGTGTAATGTGTCCATGCCTAAAACGTCATTTTGTAAAACCTTAAGTAAAAAATGTACTTAAAGTATGAGATGGACAAATGGATTTTAATGTAACAGAATGAAATTTCATTGGTAAAAGTTTAAATTCCATATTGCAAGTTTAAGAAACTTCCACTTGTTAAGCTTTTATGAAGTAGCAAAGAACATCCAAGGATCTGAAAAGTACCCCTCTGCTTTTCAACTTCTTACTGATATGGCTCTTCATACACTTCAACCGAAATAATTTATCTCAAAAGGCTGAATGAAAAAGTAGACATGAGAATCCGGCTGTCTTCTAATAAACTAGGAATTAAAGAGATTTCCAGAAACAGCCCTTATTACTAAATTTTTCTCCCACTCCAACCTTCAAGTTTCTAACTCCTTAATAACCTTTCCATTTGTTGCTGCTGTAAATTCACTAAAATAGTTCTCCTTCCACACCCATCCAAAGTCTTATCTCAAGCAGGTAGACTGAGAAAGCAACGGAATTTTCCAATTACAGAATAGGATGGCTCTGGAGACCACAGCCAACCTCTAGGGATTCCAGTTCCAGTGCAAAAGCATCCGTGAGAGTGAAGGTAGCAAGAGAATCCTTTCCCTAATTCTTCAATCTTTTCCTTTGTCTGCTAGGCTGTCTGCTGCATAATTTCACTAGCAGGAAGAGTCCACACAGATGTCACACTCCATGTGGGATAAACTAATAATCTGATTCCCAGAACTAAAGATTTTTGCTCTTTTTTGTTTGTAATGCAAGAAGTCAAAACACATTAGATACACGAAGTAACAACGGGATGAATGAAGGAAGAGTTTTGACAACGTGGAGGGGCAGAAATAAGAAAGGAAAACCAACTGTTTACTGTAATGACCAGGCTACTTCGGGCCATGACAATCCACGTTTTGTTCACTCACTAGAACCAAGATAACTGGCAACGAGGCGCCGAGGTAGACAGGAGAGTCATCCCCTGACCTCGACCAGAAAGAGGCGCTTACTGCGTCGCCTTCCACTTGTTTTATGCCTAGCCAAAGAAATGGGAAGGTAGGCGCCACCGTGCCACCGCTCCGGTCACGACGGACTCAGGCCTTGGGTACACAGGGATGGCATCCACTGACCGCAGCCCCACAGCCGTGGCCGCGGGTCACAAGCGTCCGTCAAACCGGGCACGCTGCAGAGGCCCATGCCGCGTCCCTTGGCGAGCTCGGGTTTCAAGGGATCCACAGCCACAACACCCTGGTCCCCCGCGAGAATCTCTCGGCCCCAACCCGGTCAGGACTGAGCGAGTTTCCCACGGGCAAGATGCAAGCTCGCAGGCACTAGCGACGTGGGACGCCACCGCCCCGCCGCCCCCACCCCGCCGCCCCGCACCAAGGCCCCATCCGCCGGGAGAGGCGGGGCGCGAGGGTCTCCGGCCCGAGAGGCCCGGGAGGGCGAGCGGCCCGCCTCCGCGCACCAAGCCAGCCCTGGGGACTCTCCAAGCGCCTCCCCTACCAGCAGGAGGAGGCCGAAGATGCACCAGCCGATCACCAGCTCGGCCGAAGCCGCGCCCGCGGTCGCAGCCGCCATCTTCGCTTCCGGTCAGGCAGCGACCGAGGCCGGGGGTGGGGAAAGGGAGGGAAGGGGAAGGGAGGGGGCAGAGAGCAAGGCCCGCGCCACGCGAGCACCCTAAAGGTTAAAGGGGCGGAGGGGCGGAGCAATCGGTTGCCCAGGAGACCCAACCCGCGAGCGTCCCCTGGCGACTGGGCGGGGCGGGTCCCCTGACGTCGTCACGCTGCCCGCGCTCAGCGTGACAGGCTCCGCGGGCGGGGCGGTTGAGGGTGCAGAGATTTAGGGAGTTCCTTGGCAAGGAACTTAATGGACTGGGAATCTAGCAAGTTTTAGGGTTCTACCTCCCCAGAATAAAGTTTGTGCCTCGTGTTCAAGGTGGACCTTTGTCTCATTCACTGGCGCGGCTGCCCAGGGCCTGTGAACTGCTTGGCTGGACACTGCTCAGGACTTGATGTGGCTTTCTTTAGATTGATGCCTGTGAATCTCCTTAATGGCTGTAGAGACTAGTGCTATCGTCAGCGCTAGGAATAGTCAGCCTACAAACAAAATAGACACTACTATAGGCACTGAGAGAAGCAAAGAGAGAAAATTAAGCACTGGCTTGCCTAGATCTAGTGTTGGTACCTGTGTACCTTCCAAATTGAACAAGCATAGCCTATGAAGTAGTCAAAACATAACTTTATGATGAATGTCACCGCCTCTACAATTTATTATGGAGTGATGTTATTATCCCTTACTTAGAACCCACACCTGGGTCGAAACCTGCTATACTTAAAGGATGGAATAGTAGTCTGTGCCAGTGTTACAGGCAGCTGAGCTAGTTAGAAATGTTACAGGCAGTCAGACAGGGATGGGCCCTCCAGGAAGCCTGCACAAAGGACCAATTGTCTTGTGACCTTGGAGGAGACACACATCTCTTGCTATGGGCCAGATCTCAAGACAAAATCAAAACAAATGCATCCACACCCTAAGTATAAACATTAGGGATTAGGTAAGGATCACCTTGAGAAGCCAGGAGTCACCATTCCAACTCCCTAAAGGAAGAGTCACTAGTCTGTAAGAATGCTCAATTGCTACCCCATTTGTCCCTGATTTGGTCAATTTTACCTGAACAATTAAACTTCTTGGTTGACCATAGTTCTGACCCACCTCATGCCCATCTGCCTTGTGAGTTTCCATTTTCCCCCACCTAAGACTAGCCTCAGTTCGTGGTTTTACTCTATAAAACTCCCTAGAAAAGACAGAATCTTTGGCAACCCACTCGGGACTCTCTCTCTCTCTCTCTGAAGCTTTCTGTCTCTCGATAAATATTTCTACTCTTAACCTGCACTGTTCCTAAAATTCATTCTTTGATTTTAGAGAACACGAACTCCTATCGGACATACAGTAGGTTGGGAGTTTCATTCCCCCATATCACCAGGACTGAACAGAGAAAATCAGAGAACTCAGTTTTAATGTGAACTGATACCATTATCACCACACTGGGTCTAAGGAGATTTCTGAAACTGAGATGAGGAATTTAACTAACCCTAAACATAAACTGTTTGGAGGTTTGTTGACTTCTATCAAGAAAAAGAATTTTCAAGATGCATCCATTAGAGGCACAGAAAGGGTTTGATAAGCAGAAATTTTAGTGCACTCTCAACAGTGGAGTGTGGGGTGGGGAGAGAGAGAGTTCAAAGTTGGTAATATTTGTGTTTTTGGAAATTTGTTGAATGTGACAGTCTACAGTGTCTGATCTTCGTTTAGTGGATGGGAGGGATGGCCCATTGGAAGAAAGATAACAATTTATTCTTGGGGGCATGCTTATTTTACTGGTGAAAGGATGAACTGTTTGCATTTGTAAGTATAAAAGAATGGCCAGACCCATTAGTAAGCAAAAGGCCATTGCCCAGGCTTTGAGAAGAGAGTTTTATATTTTTAAATTATGATTTTCCTTGTCTCTTTTTTGCCTATTTTTTTAAAATTTCTTTTGTCCTACCCCACCATCATTAACTGTTATCAAACTCTCTAAACCCAAAAATGCTGAACTTGCCTCCCCTATTGTCTTTGGATTTTGAGGTGCTGAAATCTAGAGGTGGCTTCTATATTCTTTCCAACAAGAACAAAGAATTGGTCAAGACAAGTGCAAGATGTAAAGAGATTTAACATGTATTAAAAATCATGAAAAGAAACATATCCTGCAAAGCAAATGCTGGCCAACTAACTGTAGGACAAGAAGTACACATTGCAAACTACAGTGTGGGCCGCTAAGAAAGAGTTAAAAATGGCCACCAGCTTAATGGAAGTGGTCTTTTGTATCTCTCACTCCTCAGGCTGACATCAAGTCTAGGACTTCCTCTCAAAAACCTCTAATTCTTGCAAGAATTGAAGGAAGCACTCAATGTATATTTGAGTGAACAGTCCAAGAGGTAGAGAATAAATCCTTGTAAATCCTTGTCACACATAAGAGACATTTTGGTTAGAAAGGAGACAAAGAACTAAAAACCATATCTTTTAAAATTTTCTTTTAAAGAGAATAAAACAGAATAAAACCAATCAAAACAAACAAATGTAAAAAATACAGGACTTTATTACCAGGCATGGTGGCACACACCTGTAGTCCCAGCACTCTGGAGGTTGAGGCAGGAGGAGTTTGAAACCAGCCTGGGCTACTAAGTGAGCTGAAGGCCAGCCTGAACTACTTAGTGAAACCCTGTCTCAAAAAGACAATAAATAAATAAATAAATAAATAAATAAATAAATAAATGATACAGAACTTCAAAACATTACAAAATCAACAATAGTTACCATAATGCCTTTTGATGTCTTAAAAATAGCTGCAGATAACTTCAGACTTAGTAAAAATCAAACAGAACATAACAGAAACAAAAACAAAATAATGAATGCAGTAAAAGACTTCAAAACAAACCTATACTAAATTCAAAATTGCTACTGATATAGGTGAATGAAACGCCCAACCTTCTATGTCCACGGAGTTCATGTTCTCTAAAATCAAAGAATGAATTTTAGGAACAACAGAGGTGAAGAGTAGGATATATTAATTGAGAGAAATCTTCCGTCTAAAGAAAGACGAAGGGGGCCCCGATCAGGTTGCCCCAGACTGTCTTTTCGAGAGGCTTTTTATAGAGGAAACCATGAGGTTAGATGGCTCAAAGGTGAGGAAATGGGAATTTGCAAAGTGGGCATAAAGTGATCCAGATTTAATCCCTAAGGATTATACTTAAGGGTGTGCTTGCATTTGTTTTGAGATCTGGCCCGCAGAAGAAGTGTGTGTCTCCTGTTTTGAGATCTGGCCTGCAGCAGGAGGTGTGTGTCACCTCCAAGGTTATCAGACATCTGGTCCTCTGTGCCTGCTTCCTCAAGGGCCTAGCCCTGTCTGACTGCCTATAATATTTCTAACTGGCTCAGCTGCCCGTAACACTACCATAATATATTTTGCTATCTTTGAAGTATCTATTCCTGCCATTGGATTTGACATAATCAAACAAAACAAAAGAGAATAAAACCCAACCCAAAACAACAGTGGAAATGATATAGGACTTTCAAAACAAGACCAACAATGGCTGCAACCCTCAGAAGGCGATCCCTTTAGATGCCACACTGCGTACCACTATCGTCTGAACCTGTGATCAGACCACTGGCCCTAGACATGCAAGGTTAGTGAAACACCAAAGCACCACGGGTATCCAATTTCATTTCACCTCCATAGCTATCATCACAGCCTGTGTTTCTTTGGATAAACTGATGGCTTATGGCAGAGGGCGCAAGGTTGGTATTTCTTATTTGCCAGCCAACATGCTGGAAGGGGCTGGGGTCTATAAACTCCAATGCTGTGGCAGCCCACACATGGCTTTGGTTCCCAAACCGGGCTTGCTTGCTAGTGTGGCTTTGTTTTCTCTATCTCTGATCTGCGAATGGTGCTGTCTCATGGGGTGAGGCTGAGGTCTGTCTGTCTGAACCCGCGTATGGCATGGGTTCAAATCACATATAAATTTGAAGTTTTGCTGAATTTTAACCATTTTTAGTGTCTCTTGTGCCCTCCACTGAATTAAACTATGTAATTCTTTTGCTGCTCTGACCTCCTATTGTAGTAGTATTGTTCATGTTAGAAAAACCTTGTGCCATTATGTTGCTGACCAGAGTGATTAGGTACAAAAAAAGCATAAGAAAAATTAGAACATATAGAAGAGAACCTGAGACATTTGGGCAGGTGAGGATATGCACATCAATCCTTTCTCCATTCTTCAGTCTAGTTAGAATGTACCGTTCATTTAACATGTAGTTCCGACCAGCAAGGACTGAACAGATTCTCCGAATGATGTTTGTAAATATAGGAAGGCTTTGAATTGGGCTGAATGTATTTAAAATTTTAATAACTTTACTTGTTTTTATAATTACAAAAGGAGTACATACTCATTTATAAATATTCCAGAGATGAATAATTTTGGAAGCAAAAAGATTTTTTATAAACACCAGCATCCTCACTTTAAGATACTCCTCTTTAGGAACTTCAACAGTTTCTTCTAATGTACACATTCAAATTTGTTCAGTAAAAATACTGAAAACCAGTAGATAGTCATTTCTTGGTCCCCTGGAGTTACCATACTTATTCTAAACCCATGGGAAGATACTAGGATTCCTATAGACTCTGCTTCATTTTATATTCAAAGAAGTGGGCTTGAAAAGCCAATCAACCCCAAGGGATGCAATCCTGAAAACTTTCTATTAAAACTTAGACTCCTTTGGCTGTGTTAAGACATCCATAGGCCTTTATGAGGAAAGCAAGCAAGCAACTATTCTTCCACTTGGTCCCTTCAGCTTTTGAATACTGTCTCCACCCTAAATCCAACTGAGAGAGTTCAAAAAAAGATAATCACCCATGAAGTTGAAAGATGTGTCCTGAATTGGGGGGAGGTTCTACATCTTGTTGCAAGGGTGGATGCTCACAGATTGAGGAGTATCTTTTCATTCAGAAAGGATATGGGTTGGCTCCTTTCCATAGCCGCTGCTCACAGTAGACCAGTAAACTCAAATTGAAGGCTTTGATGGACTACTCTTGAGACCCACCATATCCATGTCTTTATTCCTGTGCAAGACTAACCAGAGAAGAAATAGACCTTTCTGAGAACTCTCTTGTCATAGATCAGAAATATGTGGATAGTAGAAATTGAGAAGCAGACCCAAGTGGGAAATCAGAAAATGCAGTCATGACCTACAGAAAGTTTGCTGTGATACAAATCAGACAAAAACCAAAAACAGAGTATAAGAAGCATAAATGTCAAAATTTGCAAAAAAAAAAACAAACTGTTCATGAAGCAAGGACTCAAGTTCTCTGACCCCTCCTCCTCCTCCCCATCACAGTAAAGGAGTTCATTTTGGGGATTGATGATAGGTTTGGGGTCCAAGATATATGAAAGTGGCTTCTCATTCTCTTGATGAGATTGTTCTGAAACAGTAAAGGTAGGATTAGGATGAAATACAGAAAGTAACAGAATAAATTTATAAATATACTCTTAAGAATTGGTAGTAAAAATGAAAAAAAGTATTATGGGAAAAAATGAAATCTTATGTCAGTTGATCAAAAAGGAATAATCAGAGCAAATAAAAGGATTGTTCTCTTCTCAAAACCAAAAAATCAAGTAGTAGTGTAAAATCACACTATGAAAAAGAATGAGTCTTTGAGTCAAGACAGGAACTATATCGTGGTAAGGAAAAAAACAGCATATTAAAAAAATCCTTTGTTAAAATTGTTAAGTGTAGTATTAATAATTTTAAAGTGTCAAAATTTAAAAGCAGTTTTATTGTAAATTCTACTCATAATACCAACTGGTTTTGACATTAACCTATATTTAAACTGCATATATACAGTTTTTTAAATATTTAACGTACATAAACACTAGGTAAGAATTGATAGAATGAAAAACATATATAATATTAAGTGACATTTTTACAGTCTAAACTATGAATGAATTATTTTTCACAGCAAGAAAAATATTAAGAAGAACATGTATTAAAGTTCATATGTGCATGCTTATTCCATTAGGAAAAGAGGAATTTATAAATGGTATCCATTAAAAGCTTGTAATTATAGAAATATGGAAATGTGAATTCCACAATTCACATTATGATACTGTGTGCAGTCTAATTTTAGGATGACAAATTGGGAAGTTACTTTTGTATCCACAAATCAAAAATACTCAGGTATTAACATTTCAGTGGCATTTTCTTCTTAGCATTTTTTTTATTCAATGACATAGATGGGCTTTGTTTTCATAAAATACATAAAATATATCTTATACATTTGAGTTTTTAAAAGTACTTTAATTTCGAATAAAAATGTAGATTACATTTAATTTTTCCTGAGTTGGCTCTTGTGCAAAAAACCTGTGGCTCCCCACTGGGTTATATATAGATGAGCAAATATTCCATCGGAACCAAATGGGACTCTTAGCCATATGTGTCAATGACCATATAAACATAGTTGAAGCCCTTTTGTGAAGACACTCCTTAGGGTCATGATGGCCAATTTAATTTAATAACAATGGAAGGACCGGTAGGAAAAGGAGGTAATGTAGTATTGGGAAGAAAAGGTGGATGTACTCGCATTTCCTTATGCCTTCATTAATGTTCACCCTAGATCATTGTTAAATTCTTTTGACGGAAGATTAAGTATAGGGTTTATGGAGCACAGCAAAGAGCTAAATGCTAAATCAACACGTTATGAATCAGGACAGACTAAAAGTGGTAATACTTAATTTTAACCTGACAGAGGATTTCAAATAGCTACAGAAAGAATTCGTCAATCATGGGAGGATTATCTGTGAACAGTAAAAGTGCAGACAAAAAGACAGTTGGAATACAAATTTTGATGCTTTCTAAGGATGTTACTTGCAATTGGACAGTCCCATTTTTCTGTTTCCAAGAAAGTAACAAATTTTAAAAATTGGATGTATAATAATCAGCTCTTATAAAAAGGCATAAGCATGTTAGCATTCAGTGATGCGATAAACACAGCTAATTTGGATGCGTAGCTTTGCTAAATTTAGAAACCATTCCAGGATACAAACCACCTCTCCTCGTACAGTTCCCATCATGGTAGTTAGCCTGTCTTAGTTTTCGGGGCCTAAGTCATGATGCTTAAAAAATTATCCATAGTACACTCAATTTTAAAAAAGGATGTGTTCATTTTTTTTAACATGCTGCTTTTTTCCCTAACACAATAGAGTTCCTTCTGTAACTCAAGCATTCATTCTTTTTCATAGTGTGATTTTTGTTTGCTTCATTTCTGGGCAAAGTTTCTCAGGTTCTACTTGAATTCGAAGTGTAAACTGTGCTATTCAGTTCCCACGTGTTAATGATGTATAGGTAATAAAATTTTTACAGCCAATTAGTCTTATCAGAATTTATAGAACTAAAATAGCACACATCTAGATAGCCACATATGTTGCAGAGTGTGAAGTAATTTACAATCGATCTTCAGGCTTTCAGAAAACTTGACAAAGATATTTATTCTTATATTTTTATTGGTTGTCAAATAATTCTACAAATTTTCTATTGCTTTATAATCATTTAAAGGTCTAAAGGAGGGAATTTCAACCATTTTATCTGAATCTTGATTTTTAAAAATATTTTTAGTTAAAAATATGAAATAGATCCATTGGAGTTAGAAAAACTACAGGAGTAGGTAACATTGGACCTTTTTATTTTTTTGTGCCGGGGATCGAATTCACGACCTTATGCTTGCCAGGCAGGCACTTAAGCCACTGAGCTAAATCCCCAGCCCTACTGGACTTTGTCTTCTCATCCAAGTATTAACCAGGCCTGACCCAGATGAGATCGGGCACTTCAGGGTAGAAAGGTCTGTGATTCTTACTACCCTGAAAAGGGATTGGCATGCATGAAAGCACAAAACCTGCAATGCCAGGTTCAGTTCTGAGCAGTCAGTGTGAAAGTGGCAGGGATTAGCTAGTTAGACACCTGATGATAAATGGATGTATGTGTCCCACTAACAAATTTAGACTTCACCCTGTAGGTGATGAGAAACAGTGAAGTGTTTTAAGTATGGGAGAGACATAGTCTTACATTTTAGAAAGATTCCTTTCAGGGCATTTGGATTCTGAATTGAAAGTGGGAAAACTTGAATCAGGGATTTATTTCACTTAAGATGTTATTGCCTGCCTGGCAAGCGTAAGGTCGCGAGTTCGATCCCTGGTATATATATAAAAAAAAAAAGATGCTGGGGATTTAGCTCAGCGGCTTAAGTGCCTGCCTTGCAAGCTCATGGTCATGAATTCGACCCCTAGTACCTATGATTAAAAAAAAAAAGAGAGATGATGAACCTGAACCTAGACTGTCAATATAAAAAGAGAAGGTAAGTTTATGAGACAATTATAAAGGCTAATTTTAAAGACATGTTATCCATACATGAAAGGTGAAGGAAGGAGAGAAAAAAAGTAGGATGTTCTATTAGGGTTCCAGCACATTTAGTAGAATGCAGACAGACAGAAAGAGAGAGAGAGAGAGAGAGAGAGAGAGAGAGAGAGAAGGAGAAGGAGAGGACAAGGAGGGGAAAGGGGAGAGAGGAAGGAGAGGAGAGAAGGGAAAGGACGAGAAGGAAAAGAGGAGAAAGGAAGAGAACAGAATGGAAGAGATGTGAAGCGAAGCGAAGAGAAGAGGATTTATTGTGAGGAACTGGCTCGTTCCTTTGTGGTGAGTTGCCACTTGAAGTCTGAAGTCCATAGAGTAGTCCATAAACAAAATCAGGCTGCAAACTCTCAGGCAGGAGCTGAAACTAAATTCTGAAGGCACTTCACTTCTGCTTGTAAGGATTTTCAAGTGATTAAATAAGAACCATTCAGACCACTGAGAATAATTTCATTTACTTAGTCATATGATTATTTTGTGATATTTATCACATCTACAAAACACCTTGATAGAAACACCTAGTTAGTATCTAAATAGTAGAGAATTAGTTGAGCCAGGTGGAAACATAAAACTGACCACTAGAGATGCCTTTCAAGATTCTGAACAGGGAGGGGGAAAATGATGGTGCTGTTAATTTAGACAAGGAACCCACGAGGAAGAGTGAATGGAGGGGGCAGGAATGACTGAGAAATATTGCTTTCCTGTAGGCTAAAATGTACATTGTTTCTTTACATTTTAACATCTATGACACTGGGGTGTGCAGTACCTTAAAACTGTTACTACTATAATTGACCTTAACAGTTTATAAAATGACGGTATACCTTACAATCCATGGTACCTTAGATAGAAAGAAACAGGGAGTGGGTTTAATTTGGTATCTTCAATTAGATGTACCCGAGGGACATAGATAATTCATGTTTATAGAATGCATAGGTAGGAAACTGAGCCAAAAGAACTGATTTGTTGTTGTCAGTGGTGGCAGTAGTGGCTTTTTTGAGATTGAGTCTCTCTATGTAATCCAGGCTGGCTTTGAACTCACCATGCAGCCTAGACTGCCTCAAACTCACGGAGATGCTCCTGCCTCAGCCTCCAGAACCCTGGGATTACAGGCACATACCACCACATCTTGCTAAGAACTGATTTTTGAAGTTAATCTTAACCCAAGTGCAAGTTGAAGCAATGAAAATGGTTGAAATGCCCAGGGAAAATAAGCATAAGAGAATAATAGCTAAATAGACAATAGTGAAAAAAAAACTTGAAGGGAGGAATAAAAGAAAAGGAATGATTAGAGAAGTAATTGTAATGTGTCTTACAAGCAAAGGTGGGAAGAGTCTGAAACGAAACCTAATGAGTGGGCAGTTGTGAAGGTCAAGTGCACTAAAAACCCTGAGTGTACAGCATGGAGTCATGATGGATTTTCGTAAGAGGACAGTCTGAAGTGGTGTGAATGAAAGAGAATGCAGAGGTCATGATTGCATTTATTTGAATAAAGAGAAATGGAATGACAAAAAAAAACTACATAGAGGAAAATCAAAGTAAACTTGATTTCCTTACAAATGATTCAGACTTGAACTTACTTGTAAGATAAATACAAAAGTGACACCCTTAGCACAGCAACCTAAATTTGGTTATCACACCATCTTTTTCTCCTCCTTTATCATTTGTATTTATTTTGTTTCTATTTTTTCCCTTTTTTCCTCTCTCTTTTTTGATTCTTTTTTATTTTGTAGAAAAAAAGTAAAACAAAATTTCATAAAACAATAGAAGAATAACAGAAGTTAATACATTACAGGGTTTTGACAAATTGAACCCCAAAGTATTGAAATAGTTGAATAAGTGGGAAGATGCTAGCAGAGACCCAGTACATCCAAATGGAGTTGAGTCAAAGAGTTTAATGAGTATTTACCACAAGATAAGAGGAAATCAACCCTAGGGATAGTAGATTAAGCAGGAATGTACTACCTTCCTCAGAAGACAGTCCCTCTCCCACAGAAGTTGCTGTAATCTGGCAAGATTTACAAATTTAAGAGAGAACCGCCCAGCAGCCATTGCTAACCTGGAGTCCCCTAAGGAGAAAATGGCCTCCAGAAGAGATTCAGGCCTTGCCAGATTCTTCCACAGTCTTATCTCCTGCTTATCTTTTCTTTTTATTAAGAGAGCAAGAAGGGAAGGGACTTCTTTTAATGCAAAGCATAATGATCCCAAAAGCAAACTGAGTAGTGGAAAATGCATTTAAAGAATCAAGTGGAAGATACCACCTAGGAAAGACTTGTTCTCATGAGTGTGTCTATGGACAAGGGCTTCCTGGTAAAGACAAAGAAGGCATTGTTTCACAGATTCTGTGCTATATTCTAGCAGTAGCAGTAGTGGGGGGAAAAGCTGTTTCGATTTTTGTGTAATTAGAAACTACATTTCTACAAACAACAAGGCCCACTAACCTTCTTCCAATTAAAATCCATTGTTCATTTTGTATTGTAAATAATGAAGGCAGCCTATATCTGTGGCTTTGAAGATTCGTTCTTTACAGAATAACTAAACTATTTACATGTTTATTAAAATATAGTTTTCTTATTAGAAGGATGCTTCTCATTTCAAAAATATGAATAAGCTAATGTTTTGAAAAATAACTTAAAAAACTGAAAAAAGAAAAATAACTATTTCCACCTAATTTTGAAGTTAAAAATATATTCATTTAACATTTAGATTTTGGGGACTTTCTGATATAATTAATCAATCTGTGATAGACCAGGGGACTACTGTTATGTTCATTCCGTATCTATTTTATCTTTAGTACTGTTTTAGTAGCCTTTAGCTAGCAGATTGTTTAAAGATTTTATGAAACGAAAAGCTAATGTTACTTCTACATATTGGATCTCAGGGGGAAAAGGTCTATAGCTAATAAAATATTAAAATTTGATTTTTAAGGTTACTCTCATGAATACATAATAAACATGTGTCCATATATGCATTTTCTAGATTGTCATTTTAAAAAAGTCCTTTCTCACATTGAACTAGAGGATAACTTTGCTATTTACATTTAATAGAAAACTCTCAAGAAATTTCCTTTTCATTGCATTTAAACCAAAACAAACAAACAAAAAAAACCTACTTTTTTTTTCTCTGCTAAGACATTATGATATAGGGAAATGAAACTCCCGACCTACTATGTGCGACCTAATTTGTCCAGTACGAGTTCGTGCTCTCTAAAATTGAAGAATGAATTTTAGGAACAATGGCGGTTAAGAGCAGAATATATTTATGGAGAAAGAAAGCTTCTGTCTGAAGAGAGACAGAAGGGGTCCCGAGCCGGTTACCAAGGACTCTGTCTTTTCCAGGGACTTTTATAGAGCAAAATCATGGGTTCAAGGCGTGGTGGTGGTGGTGGGGGACGGGACAGACACGATTGGGAACTCACAAGGCAGCTGGGCATAAGGTGGACCATAACTACGGTCAGCCAATAATATCAATAGTTCAGGTTAAAACTGATTACATTAGGGACAAATGGGAAAGCAAGTCATGTAGGAAGCAGCGGGCATTCTTGGAGCTGTGACTCTTCACTAGGGAGATCCGATGGTGATCAGGCTTTCTCAGGTTGACAGGGAACTAATTAGAATATCAGTCCTTGGGATGTGGATGCATTTTTTTTGACCCTCTGTCTTGAGACCTGGCCCACAGCGGGAGGTGTCTGTCTCCCTCACAGTTGCAAACCATCTGGGCTTCTGCACTGGCTCCATTGAGGACCCAACCCTGTCTCAATGCCTTTAATATTTCTAACTAACTCAGCTGCCTATATCAATTATACCAAATAATGTCTGACCTATGCTAGAATGTACTGTTGAAGGAGAGAGAGTACTTTATACGTGGTAGGGAATTGTTTCACTTGTAATAATACCAACTCATTTTTTTCTCAGACAGAATTTTTTCTGTTAACTATATGCAAATTCAAGTTTCCGAGCCTTTTTTGAATACCTCCCAACGTTTATCTTTATTGGCTACCCAAATCAACCATCTACTTAATACTGTTGAATTCACTTGGGACCTGTAAGATTCTGGGACAGCTTATAATCCAGTCCTATGGATGCACATTCAAAGAAACACCAGCCGGGCATAAAACATAATTAAATATAATTAAAAGCAAGTGGAATCTTTATTCAGTCTCATGAGAAATTGCCAAAAGGTAATTAGGGTAATTAAACTATGTATGTTAAAGTCCTCTTTAGACCTCCCCCTCATGTCTGCAGGGGTAGATTTATCACGGTGTTAATAGCTTAAATTCAGTGTGCACCTTTACAGGCACTTTCCATGGCTGTGAGAGTCCCAGTAAATGTGTTCATATGACGCTAAGGAGGTTTTTTTGCACTATGTTTAAAATGATGTTTATTCACTTCACTCTGCAGAGACCGTTGTCTCTTTCCATTTAACTCTCCCTCCATCATACGTCTCTCTCATTAAAGTGTCATTTGAGTAGTCACATATATTCTGAGGATCCAGCAAAGGATAGGTGTGGTTGGGGAGCCTTGTAATTTGGGTTTAGTGGGATATATTCATGTGGCTTCTAGTTACTCTAGTTATGTATTACCAGGCATCCAAGTGTAAGAATGGCTTCCAGCAATGCCATTATTATCCACTACTTCAGCTTAATGAGGACCATAATTCCATGATACAAAATCCAAGACAGGAGGTTGTGTTTTCATAGGAAAGTATCTCACTGTGCTCAACACTAGAAATTTGTGGGTAGTGGAGGAGACTCGAGTTTTGAGGATGTGAAGCCAGAATCATGTCCAGGTCATTTTCTGGATTTTGTGATGACTCTGCTATGTCCCAGTTATTAAAAAATGTCCAAACATTTCTCTCATTCTAAGTGAAAATTTACTTTTGCATCTAATGTTGTATTCATGACTCTTATTCTATTTTTTTTTTTTTGAGATGTTCAGGCTGGCCTTGAGCACGCTTTGTAGCCCCGGCTGGTCTCAAACTCACAATGATCCTCCTGCCTCAGCCTCCTGAGTTCTGGTATTATATGCATGAGCCACCACATCCAGCTGTCATTATTTTTCTTTAAAAGATTCCTTACAAAATTAAAATTTTGGTTTCTTGGCTCAGCTTTGTAGGTAAGAAAAATATTCTTACCTCCCTCTCTTTGCCTGCTGCCTGAAAAATGTTGCTGATGGCCAGGCAAGTGGGCTTTTGTTCCAAGCACCATCTCTCTTCCTAGCTTCCATCTCCCTTCTGAATTTTCTGTACAATGTCTGCCTCAAAAATTCTCTGCTGCAACTTTTCCCCCTCTTCTTTTGAGTGCTTTTTTCCTTGAGAAGTAGCTCTGTGATTTAGAACTAAGTAGAATAAAACCCTCTATGTTTTACATGATTAGCAGTGTTTTTCAAACTTTAGTAGTATGTTGATGACTCTTTTCAAAAGGAGAAACAGGCAATTCTAATGTCAACTTACCTTATTTTTATGATGCTATTTAAATAAAAGAATAAATCTATGTATAAATGCCTAGAGCTTGTATGAGTTTAAAACAAGCAAAAAGTCAAGCAGAATTTAAAAAGAAAAGAAAGTCTTTGTTAATAACATTATTTTAATGTGATATATAGTTGTATTTTGCTGAAAATCATCCAGTTCTGGGCTTAATAGTAAAAAAATGCTGTTGGAAAGCACTCAGACTGCTTCAAAGTTCAGGGGCATTCCAAGAACACCTGAGGACATGACCCTGCTTGTCTAGTGCGGGGGCAAAGTGAGATACAGTTATGCAACCATGACTTAGCACAGGTAAACACGCATGCACTGGTTTTGGCACTGTGATGGTTGATACACTGTGTGTCAACTTGAGAATTTAGAAGTCTAATTAAATGACTTAGCAAGGGGCAAGGGTCCTTTGTAAACATCCTCACCCTGTGCAAGAGGAGGGCACAGAGATGATGCCAGCGATACATACACTTGCCTTAGTGTGTGATAATCTGCTTAAAATATAAGGGAGAAAAACAAGTTTGCTCTTTTCTCCTTTGCTTTTGTGTTTCTGCTGCCCTCCACTGCCTTGAACAGTTGCCCCAGTGCCATGCCACCTGGTCTTGGAGCCAGCTGATTATGGACTGAAACCTCCACAAACTGTGAGCTAAATAAACCTTTCCTTCCTTAATTTTGGGTGTCAGATATTTTGTCTTAGCAATGAGAAAAAAGTAACTAAGACAGGCACTATGTGAGAATGTAAATATGAAAGAACAACCTGTATAAGAATTATCCAATAAAGACACAGGCAGCTCTTGCTCTCCCTCTGGCTCTTTTGCTCTTGCACTCTTGTGCTCTGCTCTGCTCAACACTGCCTGCTGTTATTGCTGTTGCACTGCACACTTGTGTTCTATAATCTTGGGATCTCATCCTCAAAACCCTCCTTTGAGCCCCCTGAGCAGGCCGACAAGTGTGTTTTATGTCTAATTTTATAATTAATCTGAGGCTTTTGATTTCAATAACACAAATCTAGAAAACGTATCTTCTTTTAAGCGCAAAGTGGTACTAATAATGTCAAGTCTTTGTTTGCTAGTTAAGTTTAGTGAGACTTTATGCTTAGCTAAGTTGCTACTGGTGAGTAATTCTTGAGTGCCAGTTTTAAAGTGAGGTCACTTTATAATTGTGTAACTTTTCTTCTTTACTTGGAGATAATGTGGATACTGACATCACTGAATTATGCATTAAATGAGAATGTAAGTCATTACTGCTGAAATTGGAAATAGAACTATTTATTATTACATATTTTGTGCTGATGAAGTAATACAAGATAGGATATACAGATAGGATTTTTAAAACCAAAGGGGTTCTTGGGAGGGGGTTGAGAGTACATGATTGTATTTCCTGGGATCCATCCATTCTACTATCATGAAACTCCTTTAGAAGGTGTCAAGATACTTTGATAAGGTGAACCCTAAAGGCCTTTAAGCTTCTTTTGTTTTCAACCAATGGAGCTGTTTTGTACATTCACCTTGTCATATGTGCTAGTAAGACAGGAAATATAAACTGCAACTGAGTAGGTCAGTTTATCAAGTGCTTCAAATGATTTGATGATTCAATATATGCTTATAACAATTCTATAAGATTTTTTGAAAGTAAAATTTCCCAATGAAAAAATTGTCGTAGAGACTTATTGTTATTTTATTTTACTAGACTAAGACAGTTACAAGAATGCATCTGATAAATTCAGTCCTAAAATTATGATTGTTGATTTAGCCTGTTTTAATAATTATGATTTTATATGTTTCTAAAACATTTATTTACACATTTTTTATGTGTGGTGTACACATAAAGTGAGACAGAAAAAGAGAAGAGTGTAGCACTGTGACTCACATAAAGCCACTCACATGAAGGTATTTCTCTGTGGATTCATGTTTAAAAGCCAGGAATCTGCAAGATAGAAGCTTAAAGATCCTTACACTCATCTAATGAAAGTATCTTGAAACCTTCCACTGGAGTTTTGTGACTGATAACTTGAATATTGTGTAAATATTTCCTAAGTGGTTGTTAACATTGACTTTTATCTTTGTCTTGGTCAGACCTAATATCCAAGTGCCTCTCATATTCATAGCCTTTTGAATCTGAGCATAAGCTTCCCTTCCAGGGAAGAGTATAACATAGTAGTAGCCACGTTATTCCTTGTAGGACTCTGTTTCCTTGGCCAGATAATGAGGTTGCAGATGAGGAAGAGAGACAATAGCATTAGTAGTATCAGGTAAGATAAAGTATCAGGTAAGATAAAGGAAGAAAGATGGGGTGGAAGAACTGATTGCAGAATGGATTGGATCCTAAGCGATGTGTACTTTTCTACAGTCCTCAACCCAGGCCTACCAAAAGATTCCAGCTGTGCTTATGAGGCCTGGTTTGGGGCCATTTCCTGTATCCCCAGGATACCAGGGTAAATGATCACAATTTCTGCTTTTCTTATTTCCAAATGGAGACTTTTAATAAACTCCATATGACTTAAAAAAAGGTCTCAGGAAATCTCTTTCTAACAACAACCACAAAAACCATAATTAATACAGCCTTTTTATAATTGTGTAACACTGTACTCATTACCAGCATATGCACTTACTATACTGTATTAAAATGGGCTCCTAGCAATTTTCTTCCCTTGCCCCTATTGGCCTGTGGCTCTATTACCTGATCCTCAGGATGATAAGCAAGATGTGATAACACTATAGGAAGTTATCCATACATTCTTGTCAAGTGAATGAGTGCAAGAGCCACTCTAAAGCACTACAAAGACAATAAGTTTAGTCTCCTCTATATATAGTGCTTTAGTTGTGCAAAGTAGGATGGCTGGTATGGCAGATTACATTAGTCATACACATACATGCATTTGAATAAGAGAAGTCATGGCTGATTCTGGTAAATTCAAAAAAGCACGACAGAAAAAAAGTCAATCTCAAGCAGCTAATTTTTTCTATGAAGAACCACCAAAGGTCTTCATGTATATAAAAGCAGGAAAATAGGCTCCACTGGTGGTGGGTGTGGGAAAATTTACAACAGAACCTTTTATCTTTGACCAGCAATGCTCCTCCTTTATGGTCCTGGGATGTAAAAGGTAGTTATGGGGAGAAGAATCCAGGGTCTTCTGGAAGAAAAGTGATCCCCAAACCTTCTTCTCTAAGATACTAAATTGAGAAACTCATCACTGTGGTTTCAATTAAGCATCTGGATTCTAGAAGAAGCAAGAAACTTTTCAAATGAAATCTAAAATATCATTGGTTCTCAACTTTTATGTAAAGATTTACTCTAACTTGGTCTGGAAGGTGACTTTTGAACCTGTCACAATGGTTAAGCCTTGGATGTAAGCACTGAACAAGAGAAGGTTAATTTAGGAAAGAGACTACCTTCCCTCCCACGGTGGGACAACTGGAGTTCGTGCAGGACTCCAGACCAGCAAGAGGATCCATACAGCAAGTGACAACATGTGGAGCTATACACACCAGCATTAACAACACTGAGCAGCAGGAAAAAGCCAAGGAGTTATACACTGCATCTTCTTTCCTCCCCTGGCTACCCATAATACTGAATGCTCTTGGAGTGAGTGTGTCCTGGGAGTGACTTTGTGACTGGTGTGTGTGGTGGATGTGAAACACCTCAACAGGGAGACACTGAGGTTCCTGATTAAAGACACACTAGAGTCCTAATTTCAAAGGAGACATGACTATAGCATGTCCTAACTTTATGAAGGTTACTGATGTTATCTTATAATTTTTGTCTCATAATTAATATATTAAAAATAATATATTTGTCTCTTAATTAATACATCCTCTCTTTTCTTTCCCCTACAGTCTCTTCTGCATTATTCTTTTCTTTTCAAACCTGTTTGAAAAAGCCGGCCTCTCTTGTTGGAATGCACAGTCCAGCTGACTACTCTTGTGTGTCCTGGGACAGATCCAGCCAGCAGCCTTGCCACTGATTCTCAGCACACACTCCTATGACTGTTACATGTCCATCTGCTCTGTTTGCATTCTTCTGGGAGTACCCAAATATGATCTTCAGCCGCCCTTCTTGACCTCCCAGCTTTACCCAGTGACTACAAAGGACAGGTTGGAAATCTCCAAATTCCAAGGCACTTCAATCATTGCTTTTTATGTGGCATGATTGCTATCTACCCTATTATTGCTCAGAACACAAACAATGTTCTATGATTATAACCTCCAAAGGGCAGTCTCCACCTCCAGTGCCTTGGTTTGTTCCTTACTAATAAACACAAATGTATTATAGCAGATATATTATCTATGATGCATTATTCTTTAGTTCAATATTGTGGACAAATTGATTTTTGCTAAATTAAAAATATTACAACTAGTTAGGCAAGGTGGCACTTGTCTATAATCCCAGCCTTCAGGGAGGCTGAGACACGAGGATCACAAGTTCAAACTTGGACAACTTAATGACTTAGCAAGAACCTGTCTCAAGAAAAAAAAAATAGCTGAAGTTTTATCTCCATGTGAAGTCCCTGGCTTCAATCACCAGTGGGGGTTGGGGAAAAAATACAACACAACACTATTGCACTATTATTTTTACATTTGGCAACCATTGATGTGGATTTTAAAACATACTCCTGATATCTATCTTAGTCATTTTGCCAGGGGCTAGCTTCATTGTTATCACCGTGTTACAGATTGGTTGCATAATTTAAGTAGTAGGGGGAAAGGGCTATTAAAAACACCTAAATACAGAGCTATTTGTTTATTCCATGTATAAGCTCTTCATACATAGGCTCCACCCCTACCACCCCCTCCACTTGAAGAAACTCAAATTCAAAGTTAGGGGTTTTTTTTAAGAGAGAAAGAAAAGAAAATTAATAAGACAAAATAGAAAAAAACAACAAGAAAAAGTAGAATACAGAGTTCAAAACAAAAAGAGAAAAAATTAACATCATGATCTCACTAGTTGATATATCACATCTTGTCAACTTAACAATAGTTGTTAAAGTTACAAAGTCAAAGCATAAAAACTGGCTAGACACTCAAATATTGCAATACAAACTCTTCTGTCCAATGATCCAAAAAAAAAAAACCTCAGTAATATGGTCATCTATTTTACACACTATACATACCATTATATCCTTTAGAGCACTTTCCTTCCCTTTCACTTTTATAATATCTATTATATTTATTATACTTTTATATCTATTATGCTTTTATATCTATTATACTTTTTGGATACCATTATTCTGTCTGTTCTTATTATTTTTTACACTAGAGAGGCAATGTGATATTTACTGTGAGTCTTGTTTATTTCACTAATCAGGATATTTTCAAGTTGCCTCCATTTACCTATAAAGGCCTCAAGAGCATCCTTTTTTATAGCTGAGTAGTATTCCATTGCATAAAAATGCCACATCTTTTTCATCCACTCTGCAGTTGATGGGCATTTTGGTTGTTTCCAATTTTAGCTATCACAAATTGTGCTGCTATGAACATGGGTGCACATATATCACTGTGATATGACCTTTTCAGGTTTTCTGGGAAAATACCCAGGAGGGGAATAGCTGGATTGAATAGAATTTCTAATCCTAGCTTTTTGAGGAATCTCCATACTGACCTCCACAGTGGTTGCACCAGTTTGCACTCCCACCAACAGTGGAGAAGTGTTCCTTTTTCCCCCCAACCTCATCAACATTTGATATCAGTTGTTTTCTTGATGGCAGCCATTCTTTCCGGGGTGAAATGAAATCTCAATGCTGTTTTAGTTTGCATTTCTCGAATGGCCAGTGATGGTGAACATTTCTTCATATATTTATTTGCCATTTGTATATCTTTATCTGAGAACTGTGTATTCATCTCCAATGCCCATTTTTGGAGAGGGTCTTTGAATTTGGGGTGCTCGATGTTTTTCAGTTCTTTATATGTTCTGGATATAAGTCCTTTGTTTGGATTGTTTGCTAAAATTGTTTCCCATTCTTTGGGTTTTCTTTTCACTTTGTTGGTGATTTCTTTTGAAGTGCAAAAATTTTTTAGTAATATGAGATCTCAGTTGTTGATTCTTTCAAGTATTCCCCTTACGGTTTGTGTTTTATTCATGAATTCTCTCCCTACCCTTATGTCTCCAAGATTTTTACCTACTTTGTCTTCCAGTAGAGTTAGTGTTTCTGTTTTAATATTTAGATCCTTGATCCATTTTGATTTTAGTTTAGTATATGGTGATAGGCATGATTCTATTCTCAGTCTTTGGCATGTGGAAAGCCAATTTTTCCAACACCATTAATTAAAGAGGCTATCTTTTTTCCAGTGAACTTGTTTAGCCCTTTTGTCAAATATAAGGTGGCTGAGAGTCAAATTCAAAGTTAAACCAAGTTCAGAAGCTCAAGCCTGAGGCTGTTCTGAGTGTGTGGCCTTACAGGACTGTACAGGTGTGTTCCCACTGAGGGCACACTGACTGCACAGTTTGGCAGCATTTCCTCTGTCCATTCATCTGCATTGCAGGAATACTGATTTCCAAAATAGTTTCAAGTGTCTCTAAAGCAAGGTAAATTCACATGTAAAATATCTCATTGTCATCTGGAAATTCTGTCTACTCAATACTGTAAAAGAACCATAGGTGACTTCATGAGTGTCTTCCCTGTGCCGATACTTTCTGGGAACCATTCCACTGTGTATCTCACCCTTGTTTTGGGGTTGCAGGAATAAGGAACAAAGAGAGAACCATCTTTCTCTGTCAGAGCAGCATCTAGCTCCCCAGTATTTGCCAGGTCAGTATTTCCAGTCACAAATCTCATCTATTTTGCTAAGTGTCTGTCTACAGAACTGGCATGGGCTCACAGATGTACACATGTTATACTATGTGTATGCATAGTTGTGCGCCAGAAAAGCATTTCCATTTGCCAGTCTTGTTTTCTCATCCTTTCAGCTGAGATCTTTTCCATTTTCATTGCTGTGAAACATTTAAGGCATGGTGCACAAACTTTAAGACTATATCGTGATGAACTTTTACGTAAGTATGACCTGGTAGCTACCACCCAGGTCAAACTATAGAACATATATGCTTTCAAAAATCTTATTTAAGGTCTTTATCAATCATCAATTCCCCATTGCCCTATTCCATGAAAATTACTACTGACTCTTATCACCATGAGCTAATTTTGCTTGTTTTTTACTTTAATATTACTATATGGACACACAGAGAATATAGGGCCAGTGACGTGAAAATTTTTCCATAGTCATATTATCAGGGAATTTTAAACTGGCAAATAAAATAGTATTCATATCCACCCCATGGGAAAAAAAATTGAAGTCTTCAAACTTGAATACTTCAAGTTTTATCAGAAACCCCTGCAGTGGACTCCAATTTCTTGCAAGGTGTTACAGTGCACAGTGAAAAAAAAAGTGTGCAATAAAATGTAACGCAACAGGGATCTGTGGAGGCCAGCTGTTCACAGGGAAGGAGAGTCCCACAAGGCAGCCAGAACCTCTGTACTTATTGGTCACATTTGAACATGGAGGAAAATAGTGAAGGAATTATTGGATGACTCAGAGGTTTGTGGAGGTCATAAGGTAATGAGGATCTTTATGCTAATGAGGACAGGATGGGGTAGGGGAGAGATGACAGGTTAATAAGGAGTTTGTCCTTTCCCCAAGGTGACACCTTTTTATTACTACTCAGCTCTCAAAGAACCCAGATGTCTTTAACTGATGGAATGTTGCCCTGGCACATCACAGCATCACAGGTCTGTGGAGGCCTCAGCTGTGATCAGAGGCACACAGAGTTTTGTTTCTACACAGCCAGCTTGTATGGTAAGATACTAGGTCCAGGACAAGCCCTAATCTCAATGTAATCATGTAGTAATTTTTCCATGATTATTATATAGAATGGCCATAGACAAAGTTCCAACAAAATATTGGAACAGTGAAAACTGTTGTAGAAACATCTTGAGAAGTGTGATCACCTCAGGAAAAGTATGGCATTGTTATGCTATGAAGATAAAAATGGGCTCGTGCTGGGAGCCGTTCAAGCTGGAAATTGAGCACACATGCAAGGCATGGCTGCGACACGGCCAACCTGAGAACAAAGAGACGCCTCAAAGGGCAAGACAAGGCCACGGCTGAGGACACTTGGTTCCAACCCCAGTTAACAAGGTAGAGATTGTAGCTGCAAGCATTTCACTCCTATAGTGAAAGTCAGTCTGGAGACTTTCTCCTAAAATAGTTCTCCTAAATTAATATAAAATAATTCTCCTAAATTAACATAATCTGTTACTTGGAAAAGTCCTTGGACCACTCTCAAGATCCATTCCTGCATTTTCCATTCCAACCCCTTCCTTGTTTGAAAACTAAATAAATACAGGCCACCCGGAGACATTCCTTGTGTTAGCCCCCAGAGTCTTGAACCCTGCAGGAGGTTTTGATCCTCTTGGAGCCCTAAAATAAATGGTGACTTGCCTCATTTATTTAAGCATTCACTGTACACTTATTTGGGAGATGGGGATTTTAGCCAGGTTCCCAATCGGCTCATGACATAAAACCCAGCCTTTTAACTGCTAGTCACACCTGAGAAAAATGCTTCCAACATTCACCAAAGTCATGACATTCATGTTTCAGCAGCTCTTTTAAAAATAGTAACAAAAATGATGGAAACAACCCAGATGCCCACCAAATGTTTTCTCCTCCATGCAGACAAAGTCTGGAGCATTTGTACAATTAAATAGTACAATGGCGATAAAATAAGGTGCTGTATATATCACTATGAAAAAATTTCAGAAATCAGTGTTAAGCAAAATAGCAAAGTATCAAAGAATTTGCACAGTACGATTCTGTTCATATAATACTTTTATTTATAATTTTTATTTTTATTAGTACATGTTTGCAGTTCATAATGATTACATTCATCATCAGGAACTGATATGTATACATACTGCATCTTTATTCTTTTTCCATCCCCTTTCCCCTTCACTCCTTCTCATCTTTATCTCTTGGCTCCCTTCTTATTTGAGAAAGATCTGGGGTTTTTTGTTTCCTATTATCTAGATTTTATTTTGCTCTTTATCAGTTTCTATTTATTAATTTAAAATTTGGGTTTCTCATATAAGAGAAACCATGTGATATTCAATTTCACGTATCTGATTTATTTCACTTAACATTATGGTCTCAAGTTACATGCATTTTCCTACAAATGACTCAGATTTATTATTCTATATATCAGAGTAGTAAATTCATTGTGAATTACATTTTCTTTATCTACTTAGATAAGCTGATAGGCATATAGGCCACTTCCAAGATTTAGCTATTAGGAGTTGTGCTGCTATATAAGTGGGGTGTGCATGTGTCATTGTAGTATGATGTCCTTAACTCGTTTGGAAAGATACTTAGTAGGAGAATAGCTGGTATTATGGTTTGTGTCTAGCTGTACCCCCAAAACTTTATGCAGTCATAGGTGAGGATTTTTCAAAGCTGTCTGGATCTAGAATGTTTGACACTAGGACTGATTCATAGTACAGTGCTGGGATCAAGGAAACTAGAATTAAGGGTGTGAGTGCTACCTGTCATAAGTAGTCTGAGTAAGATATATGGTAGAGAAAGATCTGTGATCATCCTTTGCTTACTTGTTTTTGCTGTTTTCTGCTTTCCACAAACTGTTTCTCCTTTGTGATGCCCCTCTGCCAAGCCACCCTACCTTGGAATTAGCCGGTTATGGACTGAAGCCTCTACAAACGGTGAGCTAAATAAACCTTTCTTCCCTTAACTTTGAGTATCAGGTATTTTGTTTCAGCAATGAGAAAAGTAACTAAGACAGTTGGGTTGAGTGGAATTTCTGTTTTTAAGAGTCTCCATACTGAGATTTCCATACTAATTCTCATAGTGGTTATACTAGTTTACATTCCCACCAACAATGTACAAGAGTTCCCTTTTTTGCTTTTTTGCAACAACCTTGGCAGCATTTGATATTATTTGATTTCTTGATAATAGCCATTCTTTGTGAATTAAGATGAAATCTCAATGTTGCTTTAATTTTTATTCTCTGATGGCCAGTGCCATTGAGCATTTTTTTCATGCATTGGCCATTTGAGCTTTTTCCAAGAAGTGTCTATTCATTTTAGCTGCCTGCTTTTTGATAGGGTCTTTTATTTGGGGATGTCTAATTTTTCTTGAGTTCTTTATATGTTCTAGATAATAGTCTCATGCCCAAGAAGTAGTTATCAAAACTTTTCTCCCATTCTATAGTTTATATCTTCACTCTGTACATTGTTACCTTTGCTGTGCATAACATCTTTAATTTGACATAATCCCAGTTGTTGATTCTTGATGATATTTTTCATGAAATTTAGATTTTGCTCAGAAGATCTTTCCAATGCATATGTACTCAAGGTTTTACCTATTTTATCTTCCAGATGACTAAGTATTTCTATTTCAGTATTCAGATTTTGAACTCTTTTGATGTTAGTTTAGTACATGATCGTATATATGAGACTAGCTTTGAGCTTCTGCATGTGGATAGCCAGTTTTCTCAGCACCATATGTTAGAAAGTCCATCTTACCTCCATTGTATGTTTCTGGTTCCCTGTCATATGTCAGTTGGCCAAATGTGCCTGGGGTTATTTTTGTTTTCTGTATCTGTTCTGTTGATCCACACATTTGTTTTTGTTCTAGTATCATTGCTGTTTTTATCACTGTAGCTTTGTAATATAGCTTGCATTATGGAATTATGTTGCCTCCTGCTTTTCTCCTCTTGCCCCGAATTGTTATCACTATTTTGGGTTTCTTCTGGTTCCATATGAATTTTAGGATTGTTTTCTCCAGTTTTGAGAAGAATGCTCTTGGTATTTTGATTTTCATTGCATTTTAATTTCTAGCAGTTTGGGAAGTATGCCCATTTTAAGAATATTGGTTCTATTTGTCTGGGAAAAAAGTACATATTTAAGTTTTCCAGCGTCCTTTTTAATCTCCTTTTTCAGAGTACTACATTACTGTCACACAGATCTTTCATTTCCTTTGTCAAGTTAATGCTGTAATATTTAATTTTTCTTGAAACTATTGTGAAAGTTATTATTTTCCTAATTTCTTTCTTAATGAGTTCATTATTGATGAATGGGAACACTATTGATCTTTATGTGTTGATTTCTTACACTACCACCTTGCTGAACTTGTTCATCAGTTCAAAGAGTCTCACTGGAATTTTTTGTCATCTGCAAATAATGATAGGTCATGTCATCTGCAAATGAGGATAGTTTGACTTCTTTCCTATATGTATCCCCTTTATTTGGTAGATCATGTCATCTTCAAATATTGATAGTTTGACTCCTTTCTTATATGTATCCCCTTTATTTCTTTCCCTTGCCTGATTGCTCTGGTTATAGTTTTGACATATTGAACAGGAATTGTGATAGTAAACACCCTTGTCTTGTTCCTATTTTAGAAGAAAAGTTTTTCCACACTTAATACAATGTTGGCAGTAGGTTTTCCATAAATGGTTTTTAAGAGATTGAGGTAAGATCCTTCTATACCTATTTTATTCAGGGTTTCTTTCTTCTGCATGTTGGATTTTGCAGAAGGCCTTTTCTGTGTTTATGAGATGATCGTATCTTCCTTTCACTTTTTAAAATAATACACTTGTCTTTCATTTTTTTATAAAATGTGTTATATTTATTGACTTTTGTTTGTTGAACAATTCTTAGAACCCAGGGATGAAGCCTAGTTGGTCTTCCTATGTAATATTTTTAATGATCTGTTGCTAGAACAGTATCTTGTTGAAAATCTTTATATGCATTAAAGAAATTATCTTTCAGTTTCTTTTTTTAAATATTTTTTAATTTTTATTTAAAGAGAAAAAAAAGCATGTAAAGGGTAGAGATAATACAGAATTTCAGAAAAAAGATAAACAATAAGAAATCACTAGTTGATAAATTACATATTGTCCTCTTAGAAATAGTTGTTCAAGTTACAAAATCAAAGCATACAAAGTAGAGAGTCAAACAGTGAGAGTGTGAACAGCTACGCAAACATGAGTCTCTACATGTATTTCTATCCTTTCTGTATTAGAGGGAAAAACAAAACAGCAAGACAAAACAGAACAAATTCCTATAAAAACATGAAACCAAAAGTTGTATAAAACCACAGTACAGGGTGATCTACAATGATTACTGTGTTATTTCTTCTTATCTTCAATAGAATTGTCTATATCATCAGGCATAATTGAAGATAGCAGTATAATTGAACAAAGCAGTACATGACAATATTAATAAAAATAAAGCATTGTAGACAGTATAAAACTTCAAAGGCAGGTAATAATCAAACCAGAGTGGATATTCTAGTGAATCTTGTCATCTTCAGTGCAGTTGCCTATACTCTCACACTTGATACTATCAATCATAACAACTTTGAATAAAATCTATCAATACAAAACAGTGATCCAACAAACCAGATTCAATTACAATCAGGCATGGTAAAACAGTGTAGGTTTTACAGAGCTTTAGATTGACTTAATAGGAACTTAAGGATGATTACCATACTATATCCTATTATTTTCAGGTTTACTGTCTGTACCCTCAAATCTAGTACAGGCAGAATGACTGGAACAGAATATAATACATCTAAGCAGAGTAGTGTGAGTAATGTGGAATTTAAATCCTGGTGCATTATTAACAATATAGTGTATCAAGGCCATCTATGTTAGAGATTCTAGCCATTCTTCTCTGCCTCATTTCTGCTATGCTATTTTTCTGCCTGTTTGTCTACTTTTCTCCTTCATTCTACTGCCTGCCCCACTCATTGAGGGCTTTCTGCCACTGTTCCTAAAATCCTGATTTTTTTTCTCTCTCTCTAGAATGTCCTTCAGTATTCTCGGTAGGGTTGGGTTGGTGGTCACAAACTCCCCCAGTTCCTCTTTGTCATGGAAGCATCTTGTTTCTCCATTAATTTCTAGTGACAGTTTTGCAGGGTACATCA
>PVLA01002690.1:7273-253986 GCA_004027455.1 Hydrochoerus hydrochaeris
ATATATATTTGCTAACCTTGGCAGCAACCCCCAGCCCCAAGCAGGAAGCGCCCCAGGCTTAGGGCCAGGCAGGGACAATCCTAAACAATAGGTTTTAATTGACCTCAACTCCAAGCAGGAAGCGCCCCAGGCTCAGGGCAATAGGTATCAATTAACATCTCAATCTTGTTACTTAGTTAGCTTGGGAAATGTAAGCCGACGCACCTGGATGCCTGCAGGAGGAAGAGATGTGTGAGACTATCATGCTGCTCCCTACATTGTATCCCTTATCACTTATGGGAGTGGCAGTCCCTGTGAGGACAGCGCCTGTCTTAGGTCAAGGACTCTTCATATGAACCCAACCAGGCCTTACCCATCATGGGCCTGCAGGACAGCAATTGGTCCTGTGCCTGTCTTAGGCGGCCGGTGGCGTAACATATGTGTCCTAGTTGCCTGTCTCTGGCTGCCTGTCCAGTGTCTCAGGGCAGTTGTCTCACAGGAATTTTGTAAATCCTCCTCCATGAGCTCTTTCACCCAAAGCTCCCACATAAACTCTCTCACATTATTCACAGAAGGCAAAACCCCACAACCAGTCCTCACAAAGGGGTTATCTAGAGGGCCTCCAGCAACCCCCCTGGAGTCTCCACCCTAGACTCCATATTGAGCATTACATAAAAACATACACATGTGAACTACACAAATTACAATTATCAGTACAAAACATTCCGAGATCCTTGCGCCCAATTCCCACATGCAGTGTCCTTTTCCTGGAGAAGCGCTCTCCTCCACCCATGGACCTTGTCACAAGGCGTGGATGGACGGAAAAGGGTGCTGCAATTAGGTTTAAAGATGTTTTGTATTCCCACCTTGGGAGACTTGAAGTGATCAAACCAGTAGAGCTTCTGATTTCGATTTTCTAGAAGTTCCACCATCCCCATGACACTGCCTTCAGACTGATCTCCTGCCAAAGTCTTTGCTCAGAGCTGCTCCCTCGTTCCCAAGAAGAGATAAGGCCCCCACTGTGTGAGGTGCCAACCCCTGGTCGAACTTCTTTACTTTTCTCAGAGCCACCTCCCACACTTCTTGTTGGATCTTCAGGGCAGTAACATTGTTCCTTTTCCTGGAGAGACACTCAGATAGCCACTTACTCTCCAAGAGAAGAGATCAGGTCTACTGTAGCTGAGATAAGATGATTCTATCTAGGTTAAGGTTGCCCAAGCTCAGAGAGCCATTATTATGGGTAAAATTGTACCAACCCCCCAAAAAAATATGTGTTGAAATCCTAACCTCAAGACCTTTGAACTGAGATTTTATTTAGATATAGGGTCTTTGTAGAGATAATTAAATCAAAATGAGGCAATTGGGATGGACCCTTTCCCAAGATGACTGGTGTCTATAAAAAGGAGATATTTAGATACAGAGACATGCACAGAGAGAAGACAGTGTGACAAGACACAAGAAAGAAGTGGCTGTTTACAAGGCAAGGAGAGAAGTTTGTAGAAAGATCCATCTCCGTCAGCACCCAATCTTGGATTTCTAGCGTTCAGAAGCATAAGATAACAGATGTCTCTTTAAACTGACCATTCTGCAATACTTTGCTATAGCAACTTTGAGTGTTTTCCATTGCTGTGTCAAAAATTAATGAGGTCACCTACTTAAAAGAAGGAAAAGTTTAGTTTGGTTGATGGTTTCAGAGATTTCAGGCCTTTAGTCCTGTGGCTATGGGGCAGTGGTGAGGTGGTACATTATGGTGGGGGACACATAGCAGAGCAAATCTACTCACGTTATGGTGGCCAGGAAACAGAGAGAGCTCATATAGCCTCTTTCCCCCAAATACACTAAGCTATGAACCCATAAATGTATTAATCCATCAGTGAGGTCAAGGCCTTTGTGATCGAATCAGCTCCCAAAGGCCCCAATTCTGCACACTGCTGCACTGGGGATCGGTCCTTCAACACATGTGCTTTTGGGGCACAATTCAGACACAAATCATAACAGCAATCCTAGAAAATTAATATTTTTCTATGACAGCTATGTAATGGCCAAAGGAATTTTCTGGAATGAATGTCAAAATGCCTCTCAAATATAATACAATCTAATTATCCTCCTACGTTCTCTTTTAAAAGGCATCGAAAATACTCATTCCTTTTTTTTTCAGAAAGAATAAGTAAAATTGAGAAATGTGTATCCACTGATGTGTGTTGCAAGCTGGATTGAGGGTCAAGCCAGGTGTGAATGGGAGTTGAGCCGTTCAGCCGCTTTGTGAATGTTGGGCTTGACATCAGTGTCCCTGATGAAGCCCCACTGGTTCTGATGGCACGGGACTGATGTTTAGAGGCAACTAACACAAGAACCCAGAGGATAGAGCAAAATCTCAAGGCAGAGCCTTGACTCTTAGAGCTTGAGATTGACTTGAAAAAGCTACCTTTCTCTGATGGCTATTGGAGCTTTGTGGTTTTTGTGTGCCTCTTCTGTCCTCCTAGAAAGTTCCAAGAATTACAGGACCTGGCCCATTCACATAATGTGATAGCCCAGGATAAGTTTGCTCCCCAAACAGAAACATTCTCCTTCTGTACAAGGGTAGCAGAAGGCTTGTTTCCAAAGAGCCAGACCACAAACAGAGTCACTTCACTCAAATGAGCATTATTAGTAAGCACAACAAGACACTGGGCAGTAACTTCTGATTTACAACATGATTGTACTCAAATTCTGTCACTCAGCCATTGTTATAGTTTAGATCTTGATGTCTCCCAAGAGCCTCATGTGCTCAAAGGTGGGGTTTTTGGAGGGTGATTAGATTACAGAGGTTGTTAGGAGGTGGAGCCTGATAAGAAGAGGTGGGTCACTGGGGGTGCAGCCAGAAGAATTTGTTTCCCTCCCAGCTCTTCCTTTTGCTCTCTGCTTCCTGGCTGCCATGAGATGAGCAGCTTCCCTCCACCAGTCCCTTGCATGATGTTGCTTCTGCCTAGAGCCAGCCACCCATATGAGGACCCAGGCTAATGAAAAGTGAGACAAAACAAACTTTTCCTCCTTTAAGTTGTGGGTGTTGGGTACTGTGTCTCAGTGACAGGTAAGTGACTAAGGCAGTCCTCCAGGAGCCTTGAGGGTGCTTTCTGTCCATTTACTGGCTCACCTGTGATTATGTGATATCTGACAGAATAACAGCTCAGACTTAGTCCTTTTCATAATGCCTAGGCCACGAATGACATTTCTCCCAAAGCCACAGGAAGGAGGATGTTGCTATGAGTTTTAGGGCAAAAAGCTAGAAGAATCTAATCAAAAGAACCCATCCCCCCATGCCCAACCCTTGTACATGCTTTACAAAGACAGCTGTAGAAAAAAAATGTTTGGCTTGCAAACGGAAATGTTTTTCCTAGCTACAAAAAGGAATAGACCAAGAGCTGGGGGATCAAATGGACCCATTGACTTCATTTCCAAGGGTGACACAATGACTTAGGAATTGCTGGACTGTTTATGTCCTCAGCTCCTCCTGGGTAGGCAACAGTGAGGAGAGTAGCAGCCTGCCATTTCTAGACCATTTCAAGAGCAAACAGGCAACCAGGTCAGGTGGACAGTCCTGAGCCTTCCCAGCAGCTCTAAGGCATTGCAGCAGCCCCCAGGGTCCAGGCTCAAAGGTGACAGCACCAAGTGATGACACAAGGAGGCCATGTGGCCAGTAAGGCAGTGAGATGACATCAGATCATTCAAGCAGTCCTATGATTCTGCCCAGTGGAGTCCTGTTTTATAGCAAAAGTGGAATGATATAAATGATCAAAGAAAGCAGAGAGAAATCAAATGCAAGGTCACCTGTGATAGCGCTGGAGGAGGCCATCCTATCAATTCCTCCCGGGAAATGCAGGTTTGTTGCAGAGGGTGAGGAATTGAAGAGTAGCAACAGTGGTGGCTGCCAACTTGCAGGGACCAGAGATGCAGAAATGAGGCTGGCTGTGGGCACAAGCATGTGTGCCTTTTATGTACCTGTGCAGATCTGTGCACTCTTGTGTGTATGTGTGTGTACACCTGTGAAAGTGCATGAGTACTGTGCATGTGAACATGTGTGAGCATCCCTATTTGTGTGTATGTGAGTGGGTGGGTGAGTGTGTCAATGCATTTTGGTGGGTGTACTAGTATGCATACTTATTCTACCAGGGAAGTTTTCCCTAGGAGTCCCTGGCTTTCCCTTTCTAATTCTGCCTATAGTCGCCCCCCACAATGAAGCAGCACTTTTTACCTGAGCTTCCCCTGGACCAAGGAAAATGAGATTCAGAGGGGAGGAGAGCTAGCCAGTGGGGGTTCTTTGTGTGGGAGCAAAGAGGGTGGAATTCAGGACAGAGGTGGGAGTGATTTGAAGCCCATGGACCCGACAGCATTTGACCTTGAGTCTGACTTTGGAAGAAGGCCCAGTGTGTGTCTTCAGCTCAGGCCACCATATTCTAGATGAGTCCCTGGTAAGGGCCTCAGAGGATCTGGAGAAGAAGGGGATGGGAGTACGCCCCCCCCCATCACACCACCCAGGAAGCAGCTCCTCATGTGTCTGGAGGAGGGAACCCTTTATGGTGCCCCATAGTTGTTGGGCCATGGAGGGAGGCAGTTCACCTACTAAGGGACTTCAGTGAACTGGTGGGCTGTCTAGGCTAGCATGTGGTGAATCAAAAGGATTTGCAACCATGCAAGAAATTCTGCCTGTGTGACCAGGTTGAAGTTAAATTAATAAAAATGCATTATAAAAGAAATAAAAGAAAATCCCAGAGCCTCTCACTCTAATTTTCCAAGAGGTGGAAAGGGCAACAACCCCTGGCAGGAAGACACTATTAGTGTATTCTTGCTTCACAGATGAGGAAACAGGGGCACAGAGAAGGGAATTCACTTGAGCATTGTCCCTCCACACCCCTAGCCTCTAGAAGTTGGTTGTGTTTCAGAAGCTAGAACATTGGATTACTGACTTCTACTCCAGGGGTTTTTTTCCCCTGCTGTTTCCACTGCTTCAGGACTGTCACCCACTTCTGAACTTCTGATAAAAACTGAAACGACAAATAGAGGGGCGATTCTGAAAGAGCTGAGAGGGACATCTGATCACGCCTGGCCTGCTGTAGTTAGACTAGGAATCCTCATTGGAGGGCAGGATGGAGAAAGATTATGGTCCTACTACCCTATCCCAGCAGGGTGCTGTTAAACCAAAGCTATTGCTGGCTGCAGTTAGCATAGAGGAAGCAGAGGATTTGCCCCACTGGGCAAGCCCATAGGAACTAGGTCTGGGAGGGCCACCCAGGGCAGGTTGGGCCTTTAGGCCGTAAGCACTGGTACATCAAAGTTGGATTCTAGGTAGGGAATTCACTCGATCAGGGAATTTCGCTCTCAGAGTTCCAGTCTGAGGAGAGGGAGACCAGAAAGGAGACTGGAAGAGACAACAGGGCTGTGGCCAGGGATGGCGGTGATAGAATTGATTGCTGGAGTAGTAGGGAGAATCCAGGTTCCATCTCCTACCAGAACTCACCAGCCACAGAGCCAAGCGCTACCTAGAAGCCAGCACTGAGTGTCCCGCTTTATAACTGTCTTTCTAGCTATTTCCATATAAGTCTCCTCTCCCTTACTGAACAGGTGTCGAAGACATGGCGAACTTTATTGTGTTTTTTTTTTAAGTCACTTTGACAGGTTTAATTTACTGAGGCTGAGTCATGTGAGCGCATAAATAAATCTCAGTTGTCAAAGTCAATATTGAAAATGAATTGCAGAGTTAAGCACACTAATAATTTGAGAGATTTTTAAATTTCCTTTGGAAAATTCTAACACTACTCACACGCATGTGATGTCCCCACCCTCCAAACCTGTGTGTGCCTCCAACAGAATACACCATTCGGATGCCTAGAAATATGCATGATTCCAGAAGTGGCACCCTTCCGGTTCCCAGCCAAGAGGTTCCGGTTAAATCAGCTCCATAACCTTCACCAGCATAACCCAAGAAAGCTTGGGGGAACTTGGGGATGGATGTATAAAAGAGAACACAGATTTCTCAGACCAAATAAAGTGCTATAGTTTTTCAGTATGTTTGCTAGTTTTTCACATTTTTCATAATCCCACTGGCATTTTGAGACAGGAGAAAAAGACATAAAAAAAAAACTCCATGCCTTCTTTCACCATTTTTAAGACCTAGATCAATCAGGCAGCTTTGTCTGGTTCATCTACTTCTTCCATGGCACTGGTCTCCTCCTTCCAGCACCCCTTGGTGCTGAATGACTCTGGGCTGCTCTCTTAGTTTTTCTATCATGTGGAAGACTTGTCTTTGGTCCTCGTGGTTGGCTCCTAGTTATCTGTTCCACTTTGGGCTGGTTTGGGGTCCCCCTTCCCATTTTTACTCTACATTCCTTGGAATATCACAGAAAAGCATACCTCTGAATCTTGGTATCTCACTTGGCCACTCATGGATTCCCCCAAAGAAGACTTAGATCCAACTTAGGGCCAAAAGTTAGGAAAGTCCATGAATTAAAACCCTATTTTGCCTCTCCTCCCAGTCCAGGCTGAGAGGAAATCACCAAGATATCTGAGGCCATCATTTATCTAAGAAAAGTAAAGATCATTAATTTGCTATGTGAAGCAACTTGGAGACACACACAAAAGGCAACAATTGCATTTTGGACAAGTGATTTCACTGACTGAAAAAAGTAAAAAAGTAGAGGGAGTATAAAAAAGTGACTGATATCTATGACTATTAATCAAGATACGCCAACTTGACTGGATTAAGAAATGCCCGGGGTTATAAAACATGCTCCTGGGTGGGGCTGGGTGAGTTGCAGAGGCATGGCCTTGGCTACTGTACACATGGGCCCTGGCCCCCTCCTCTTAGGCAGTGGTCCCCTGCTGTTCCCCAGCCACCATGCACTAAGTAGTTTTACGCTGCTAGGCCCTTCCTCCATGATGTTCCTACCGTGGAGCCAGCTGAACATGGAATGAATCCCCTGAAAATGTGAGCTAAATGAAATCTCCCCTCCTTTAAGTTGTGGGTGTCAGCATTGCATCTCAGCGATGGGAAGGCTGACTAATGAATGCCATGTGTCATTATGTTATGGAACTTAGGCCTTTAGCCTCAACTCTTCTGACCTGGTTAGCTCAAGTACCAGACTCGAGATGTTAGAAGTGATGTGCGCAAATCAGAGATTTGTAAAGCACACTTTGAATTATCAAGAGGCCTCACTGAAGTGCAAACCAACCCACCTTCAGAACAACTTCAAAGAAGGAAGTAGGGGATTCCGATTTCCAAACCCAGTACACATTCTTGAATGGACATTCATCACTTTACCATAGTTTTCCATTTTCCCTCAACTGATTAAAGCCAAAGGTGGTAGAGAGGTGTCTTGCCTTGCTTGCAGAAACCCCCATTTGTCCCTGTCATGAGCCTTCTGTGATGAAGATATAAGGTAGTGGAGGTAGCCTGTGGCTTGCCAAATTCCCAATAGATTCATCATCTCACAGTTGGAAGATGCCTTGTGGAAGCTCAAAGTTTCAGACATGTGTTAGGAAGCAGTTGCTCATTCAGTGATGTTGGACCACAAGCAAGTTACTCTGACCCCGAGCCGACAGCCTTTGGTACCTCAGTCCGTTATTTTTCCAGTATGTGCTGCTCCACATCGGGTCCGTTAAAACAAACATCTACAACATGAGGAAACTGAGTGACTGGGAAGCCAGAGTGTGACAGAAACTCTAGCTTTCCAGTCTCTCAGAGAGAGAGAGAGAGAGAGAGAGAGAGAGAGAGAGAGAGAGAGAGATTTAATTTCAGCAGAACGTTACACTGAGCACTGAGGAGACCCAGAGGCATCTGGGAGGAGACAAGGGCCAAAGAGAAGCCTTCCCAGAATCTCAACCCCCAAACCAAAGCCCTCAAAGCTCCTGGTGTACTCAAAGGCTTTGGGGATGCACATCTGGAGAGGGAAAGGGGTTCCTCCCATAGGAAGTTCTGCAAGGGAGAGGGCCCTGATGCCTTGGACAAGGCAGTTACCTGGGACAGCGTAGCTGGACCTGTCCCCAAGGGCCACATGCCTCATTCTTCAGCGCAGTATTGTTCGGGTTCTATCTGAGGAAACCTGAGCGCTAATCCTGATGGGCAGTGGTGACTTAGGGGTGAGCAACATGCTCTCTTGGATGCCCCCTGTGTCTCTCACTGCTTCTCATCTCCTGGAGGCGTCACTGAGTCTTCTGCCTATTTGGGTGGCATTCCCAGAGTTACCCTCCCTCCCTCCTGCGTGCGGCAGGACGACTGTGAGAGTCCAGAGGAACACACAGGGCAGCACGGCATATCCCTCCGCTCACTGGCATCTATGCTGGGACAGACCCTGGAGCCCACAGCTTGGGGTGTCTGCATGGCTCCCAGGGGCAATTGGCAATTGGCGATGCCTTCAATAGGTGTGGAAGTTAGGCACGATGGAGGTAAAACCTGCTGGGAGTACTGGGCAGGGTGCAGCCTGAAGAACAGGTGGAAGGCTCTAAATGACCACTTGCACCCCGGACCTTGCTTCTTGAGATTGAGGTACACTGTTGTGTGGTGGCCAGGTTGGACAGAATAGCTTAACTAGGTCACTGGGTTCTCTCTTGGTACTGGGCATCCGGCATGAGGTGAAGCCACCCAGACTCATTCTCACAGCACTTCTACATTAGGGATGCCTGGGCTATGAATTGGGGGTTTCCCAGCTGACCTGAGGCCCCTTTGTTCAGCACTACGCCCTCCCTTCCCTAGGAGTGCTACACCTCTCACCCAGCCTCAGGTATGTGCACCGGGATACACAAGAGGAAAAGCATCCAGGTCTCTTTTGAAAGAGGCGAATGGTGATGATTTTTGTGTTATGCACTGAGCACCTGCCTTTGGCCCCAGGCCGTGGACTCTTAGAGGCAAAGCACTTGGGCCTTTCTGGCAAACCAGTGGGGAGAGTGGGAGAGCAGGAGGAATTCTAAGTACAACAGAGGGCCTATGAACCACAGCGCCATGCAATTCCAGCAAGGCACTGGCAAGGGAGCAAGCAGGGCAGTGCAGACAGGGAGCAAGTCCTTCTGAATTGTGCAGGGTGAGAGACAGGAGCAGGCTGCAGCCATCAGTCCAGCCGAAAGCAGGATGCTCAGGTTGGATAGATCTACAGATTTTGAAGCATTCTCCCTAATTCTTGCAGGGGTATTTCTTCCATAGTGTGACTTATTCCCGCTTTCCAGAATGCTTTGTAGACTTCTTCCCTCCCACCAAGTGTTTGGAGATGTGAATTTGAATGGAAGGTTTCTTAATGGAATCCTTCCCACTTGTGCACAGCACTTTCCCTTTGGGCTTTCATTACCACCCTCAGGAAGGCCTTGGAGCAGCAGCTCCCTGGCCAGGGCAACCTCTGCCAGGAGCTGTGCGAATAGCTCCCCAGGCCTGGGGGCCTGGTCTGAAGCCTGGAACAGACTACACAGCCAATTGCGTGGGCCCAGAACTACAAAATGTGATTGAGATATATGGTGAATTTTAAATTTTAAAAATCATTACAGGAAGAGACACATTGCCATGGGTCCCCTTTAAAGTGCTTCACCCTGCTTTAAATACACCTATCCCACCATTCTTGCTACTTTCTGAAGCAGTTCTGGAAGTGCTTTTTCTTGAGTGTCTTTAGTTGCACTGTCATGGCTGCCTTGATATACTCAATTCAATCATTTTTTCATGGCCATTTTGACTTTGGGGAAGAGCCAAATCTGGTGAATGAAGTGGATGAGGCCACATCATCATGCTTTTGTGCACCTGCCATTGTGTTCGGTGGCACTGGATAGAAGCTTTCACTGTAATTTTGATTACACCTTGTAAAAAAAGGCACTCAGGAAAGAAGACCAGAAATGCTTCAGAAAGTGACAAGAACAATGGGATTAAGGGTGTTTGGAGTGAAGGGGAGTAGGAGGCTAGCAGTAATACACTTTTAGTGGGATAATTTTATTACAGTGTAAACATTCACCATATATTTCAGTCTCTCTCATACCCACAAAAAAGTGTGAAACATCTTTCCTGGAAAATCCATTTCTTCCAAGAGAAGGAAATGCGTGCACTTTGGAAGGTACCTCCTGCCGTCATAGAGACAGGCAGTGGAGCCAGCCGTCTCACTAGAGCAGGGTGGAGCTGCGTGTCTGAGAACGGAGAACGGGCGTGGTCTGGGGAAAATACTCCTGAGGCCAGACTTCAGGAGGGAAAAGAGCCTCACTGCTCCCATTAACATTTCCACTGCTCTGTCCCGGCAGGGCTCTGTCTCCTCTGTGACAGGCTTGTGCTTTTGAAGCAGCCAATGTGAGTTTCCCTGGCTGTGTTAAAGGCCTACAGGTTTAGGGCTTGGGAGCACAGTGACAAGGCAGAGCCCGGGTCCTGAGTAATGGTATGAGCTTGGGAGAGGGGAGAGCAAATGGTCAGCTGAGCCAGTTTGAAAGGTCCAGCACCACGTTTCATGCACTATTGGTATTTCTGTCCTGCTCCCCACTTTGGCAGCTATTCAGATAGCTGAAGTTCATGGCTCACACTCTCATGGCTCACTGGCCACACTAGTAAGTGACCAGAAGCTGGAGTCTTATCCAGATTAAGTTTCAAATCCCGTGTCCTTTCTGCTGGTCTAGTCGGTATCCGTGGGTGGCTCATTCAGGCACTCTTCACAAAACCTCCTCTGGGAGTGTACGCCTGCTTAACACATTCCGTTCCACCTGCACTGACTGAGTGCCAACCTTGTATGATCCAGGGCCTGAGAGCAATAAAAGATGAATAGTCACTTACTGTCGTCTTTCCCATAGGAATGGGGATTATTATTGTTTTTTCAGAGTTGTTCATTCTCACATTCTAGTTTTAAAACCGTGTTGCCCAACCTAGTTAGTAGCTACTAGTGACACGTGGTTAATTCAACTTATAGTAATTAAAATTAAGTTGAGTCAAAAGTATAGATCTTTGAACTAGCCACATTTCAAGTGCTGAAGAGTCACATGGTTGTTGCTATGTCAGACAGTACAAATAGAGGACGTGTCCATATGGAAGAAAGTTCTGCTGGCCAGGAATGCCTTGGGCACACTAAACACTCACGAGACCTTTCTTGAATATGAAACAAATAAAAAGAGGGATATGGCTTTGATCAATTGTTAATGGGGGAAATAACATTCCATGTAGAAAGAACAAAAGATTTATTGATTTCTATTTCTGGTAATGGTGGTTTATGTAATTGGGATTATTCCTCTCAATGGAAACAGCTAGAAAACCAAGATAAAGAGATAAATCTATGAGCAGATCAATATGAACAGAGACTGCATAAAACAGCAAGGCAGGCTTTACAGTAGAGATAAAAATGAAAATCCACTAGCACAGCCGCACATCAGTTGGAAGAGAGAGAGGATAATCAAAGCACCTAAGGTCCTTTCATTCCTGGGAAGAGCATAAAAGAACAAATTGACATTGCACTTCGGTGAATTAAGGATAAATGTTATGGTCGCTACAGTGGAGATGCTCAAATGGGGTCTGAGTAACTCGGGGGCCCTTGAGAACCTTTCAGTGGTTCTGAAAGAGAAAAACCTACAGTATTTTCATAATAACACTAAAAGGGCAGCTGCCTTTTGCACATGTCTCTCGCCAGTGTGCAGCACAGCCTTCAGAGGCTAAATGATGTGATGTGCAGCAGATCGAATATACAAGAAGACACAAGACTCCCACTGTCTTCTGTGAAGCCTGATACTAAGACTTTTGGAAAAATATAAAATAAGCCATGTTGGCGCTTGCTTTTAATCTCAGCAATCTGGGAGGCTGAGACAGGAAAGTAACAAGTCAGAGCCCAGCTTGGGCAATTTAGTGACAGAACAACCCTGTCTCAACATAGAATAACGAAAAGGTTGAAAGGGTGCAAAATGTAGCTCAGTGTTCAGGCCCTATGTTCAATGCCCAGTAACGTCAAAAGAAAAGTAAAAGAATGCCAGTCTTTTAGCCATTTTGTTTTATAAGAATCTACTGTAATTATTTTTCACAAAAACAGATGGAATTAGTGTTACGTTGACTCGCGATGGTCTACTAGTCAGTCGGTGGAGAACAAAGCCAAGTTGTGGCTTCACTTACTGCCGCCCTGGCTTTTCTGTTGTTGTTGGTACAGTTTGGGCCAGAGCCCAAAGGCCCGAGGCAACTGATGCAGTGGCCTATCCTGGGACAACTGATGTAGCGGCTCCAGTCTGAAGGCAGCCCAGCTCCAGACTCAGGAAAAGCCCATGCTTCAGTTCAAGCCTTCGTGATCCACTCACATCATCTAGTGATTGAACGAGTCCCACCCCCACTGGGGAAGGCAAATTTGCTTTTCTTAGAGTACAGAGATAGCTGTTGTTCTTACTTAGAAACACCTTCTTGGAAATATCCAGAATGTTTCATCAGGTATCTGCGCAACCCTTGGTCCAATAATATTGACAAAATTCACATTCACTGATTTATTTGCTATTTAAAAATATTTAATTGATTTGATACTTTAAATTCTCTCTTTTAAATTCTGCCATATTGCACAGCAGTAAATATAATACTGACAGAAATGTAAAAGGGATCCAGAGACCAAAGTATTTGACAATCTCTGCTCTAGAACAATCACTGTGAAATACATGGATAAAACTACCATTTGACCGGGGTCAGGGAGGAAAGGAGAATGGAATAATAAATGATCAATCCTCAGAGAAGGCAAGAGGGAAAAAAGATTTCTATAGCTGGGCATGGTGGCCAAGGTAGTAGGGTTGCTGTGAGTTCCAGGCAAGCCTGAGCTATGTAGTGAGTTCAAAGTTGGCCTCCTGCACTACAGGGTGAGACACTGTGTTAAAGACAGAGACAGAGTGAGAGACAGAGGGAGGGAGGGAGGGAAGGAGAGAGAGAGAGAAAGAGAGAATTAGCTCTATATTTTAGAGACAAATGCCTTACTAGATACAGAAATTGTATGTATTTTCTCCTAGCCTGTGTCTTTTCTTTGCTTCTCTTAACATTGCTTTCTGAAGAGTGCAACTTTTACTTTTGATGGAATTCATTACTTTTTGTTTTCTTTTAAAGCATTTCTTTTTGGTGCTGTGTGCAAAAACCATTTACTTAAACCAAACCATCAAAATTCTTATGTCGAGATCTCTGATCCATTTTGCATTCATTTTTGTATAGGGTGTGAGATAAGAATATTAATATTCAGATTCTCCAGGGCTATTTGTTGAAAAGATTGTCCTTTCTCTATTCAATATTTTTATTTTTGGTTTTGAATAGGCTGTCCCTATGTTGCCCAGTCTGGACTCGAACTCCTGGATTCAAGGGATCCTCCCACCTTAGCCTCCTGAGTAGCTGGAACTACAGCTGCGCGCCACCACACCCAGCTGCTTTATGCAAAATGATGTTTATTTCTGAGTGCATAATTTTGTTACATTGATATGTATTCTTGTCCCTGTAATAACACCCTGTAATAATCTGGATTACTGAAACTTCTAAGTTTTGAAATCAGATAATGTAAATCTTCCAACTTTTCTTTTTCCTGATTTTTTCGACTATTCTAGGCTTTTGCATTTCCATAAAAATTGTGCTTTATGCTTATTCTGTCTTATTTAAGCCGAAGTTGTGTCAGTTTTGTTGCTCTTTTCAAAGAACCAACTTTTGGTTTTCATTTTCATTCTTTTTTCCCCTCTGTTTCTATTTCATCAGATTCTCCTCTAATCTCTATGTATTTCTGTTTGCCTTGAGTTTAGTTTACTTTTCTTTCTTGAAATGGCAGCTTGAATTGTTGATTTGAGAGACTTCTGTTTTTTTGATATAGGTAACTATTAATTCCTCTTTAAGTATTGCTGTTATAGACTTCCATCAATTTTTAAATTAATTATATTTTGGTACATTTTAGGTATACATAATGATTGCATTCATCACTGGGAATTTGTACCTGTACATGATTTATCTTGCTTCTTTTTTCCATTCCCCTAACTGCACTTTAAACTCTCTTCCCTTTCCTATGTACAAAACTTTGCTTCCATTTTTCCTTCTTTTTTAATTTTTCTTTTCCCCTCCCCCTCCCTAAATCCCCTTCCTATTTGAACACTTTTTCCTATAATCAATTCAGTGCAAAAAAATTTTTTTGAAAATGTCCTTTGTAAATTTTTTCTTTGACCCATGAATTACTTAAGAGTTATCTGTTTAATTTTTAAATATTTGAGGTTTTTCCTGGGTTATTTCAGTCATGGCTCTCTAAATTTACTTTTACTCTGGTCAAAAAATATACTCTGTATGATTTCAATATTTTTAATGTATTCAGTCTTTTTTGTCATACAACATATGGCATGCTATGGAGGAAATTCTACGTGGGCTTGAAAAGAATATGCAACCTGAAGTTTTTGGGTGAAGTGCCCATTGATATAAATGTTAGGTCAAATCAGTTGACAGAGTTCTTTGCTTCAGTTATTGAGGGTGGGATATTGAGTCTCCAATTACTGTTGTTAAATTTTCTATTTTTCCTTCAGTCTCTCAAATTTCAGCTCATGTATTTTTGTTCTCCTGTTAGGTGCACTTATGCTTATAAATGTCATGTCTGCCTGCTGTACTGAATATTTATCATTATGAAATAATCTCACTTTGTCTGGCAACGTTTCCTGTCTTAGAGTCTATTTTGTCTCATATTAATAGAGTTTTTATACGTGTGTGCATGTCTTGGAATTTCTTTTTTATTTTGATAAATTTTAACTCATGATCACTACAGAACTGTAAATATTTTTTATATTTGTTAAAATGTATGTGCACCACACAGCGTTTACACTCATCATAAGGAGCTGGTGCGTGCCTGTGAGGCCTCTCGGTTCCCTCACATCCTGTTCCATTCACCCCTCCTTCTTCCCTCAGTCTCTCGGTTGCCTTCCCATTTGCAAAGGATCTGTCTGTTTCCTAGTATCTGTTTTTTATTTTGCTTTCTGATTTATGTACAATACAATATAGTTATCTATAGCTGTATACACACCAGATCTTCTGAATAATAAATTACTCATGTTTCGTAATTAAATATATATAAATATATATTCTTTTTTCCCTTTTCTCGCTTCTCCCTCTAGCTCCTGGCATTCCCCCTTTTATTTTTTGCTTCTATGATCTTGACTAGTTTGGATACTTCAAATAAGTTGATTAGTGCAGTGTTCTGTGACTGGCTCAGTTCTCTGAGGATAATTTCATGTTCGAATTGTGTTTCAGGAAGTTTCCTTCTCTTTTAAGACTGAACGACATATATTCTCCCCTCCCCAAGTTTCTAATAGGCTGTTGGTTTACTTATATCCAATTATTCCCATTTGATAAACTTATATCTTTATTTCAAGATTTTTTTCCTTTCCCTGCTTAAGGAACTTTACTTTTTATTTGATTTGATGTCCTTTTCTGTCTTGTTTGCTAATGCTATTTCCTGAGATGAAAGTTTCTGTCTTTGCAAACTTGTAGCAGTATAGTAATTTCTTATGGATTTAATGATGTTTGGTTATGAGTTCATCTTTTGCGACAGAATTCACATCATCATGTCCCAAGACATAGCATCTGCTTTATGACTTATGGCTTTCTAGATTGGGTTCTTGGTAACAAGTGGCTTGGTGTAAAAACACTCACAACTTACCACTGCTTTCTTCCCACCACACTGTCACTATTAGTGAGTTGTAGGACTCCTTTATATACCTTGGATATTAACCCATTGTCAGATATATGGTTTGCAAATGTTTTCCCCTTTCTGTGGACTATCATTTTTCTTTTGCTGTGCAGGAGCTTTTTTGGTTTAATTTGGTTCCACATATCTTTTCCTTTTTTCTTTTGGTTTTTGCTGTTGTATCCATGAAATCCTCGTCAAGACTGATGTCATAAAGCTTTTCCCTTCTTTTCTTCTAGAATTTTTCTGTTTCATACTTTGAGTTTTAATTCATTTTGAATTGATTTTTGTGTATAGTGTAAATTAAAGTTTCCGTTTATTCTTTTTTTGTACTAAATAAGATTTATTGAAAAGCGACTATACTACCACTTCATGGTGACAAAAATAAAACACATTGTTTATGAGTATTAAAGTATGAAACAATGATAAATCTCACCACAAAACTTACAAGGCCTTTATATAGAAAACCAGAAAACATTACAGAGAAATTGAAGATTTCAAGAAACATTTTAAGGTGAAACACTTGAAGATAATAATTTTCTAATAATTGATCTAATAATCTAATTCTAATGAAATTCCAGTTTTTTTTAAGTTGGCAAGATTTTCTGAAATTGATATGAAAATCCAAAAGACTTGAACTCATTAAAACAATTTTGAAAAGGAAGAAAAACTTTGGAAGCCTATCATGACATTATTTCCAGAATTAATATACATTTATAACATCTTATTCACCCTTTCAGCTTCTCACACTAGGGAGACATGCACATATCGGTCTGATTTATTTCACTAACTAATAGGGACTCGAGGTGTATCCATTTACCTATAAAGGCCTAGAGCTTGTCCTTCTTTGTGAGTGAGTAATACTCCACTGTATAAAAATGCAACATCTTTTTTATCCATTCCACCATCAATAGTCTTTTGGGTTTTTCCCAAGATTTTGCTATGACAAAGTGTGCTACTATAAACATGAGTGTGCATCTATCACTGTAGTATGTTTTTAAGTCTTCTGGGAAGAAATCCAGAAGAGCAACAGTTGGGTCAAATGGGACTTCTAATCCTAATTTTTTGTGGAATCTCCACACTGATTTCCACAGTGGTTGCACCAGTTGGCACTTCCACCAACAGTTTTTACCCACACCTCCTAAAGCAAGTTTTAGTAGTTGATTTCTTTATAATAATTAGCCATTCTTTGTGGGGTCAGACAAGATCCCAGTGTTCTTCTAATTTGCATGTCTCAAATGACCAGTGACGTTGAACATTTCTTCATATATTATTTATTTGCTGTTTGTACTTCTTCATCTGAGAAGTGGAAATTCATCTGAGTTGCCCATTTTTGGATTTGGTCTCTAAATTTGGGAGGTCTTATTTTTTGAGTTTTTATATGTTCTCAATAGTAATCCTTTGTCTGAAGAACAGCTGAAAAACCTTTTCCCCACATTGTGGGCTCTTTCTTCACTCTGTAGGTAGTTTCTCTTTCTGTGCAAAATCTTTTTAATAATATGAGATCCCAGTTATTGATTCTTTGTGATAGTTCCTGTGTGATCAGATTTATTCATAAAGTCTTTGCCTACAGCTATGTCTTTAAAAGTTTTATCAATTCTATATTCCAGAAGATTTAATGTTTCTAGTGTAATATTTAGATGTTTGATCCATTTCAAATTTACTTTAGTGCATGATGAAAAATATGGGTCCAATTTTAATCTTTGGCATGAGCAAAGCCAGTTTTTCCAGAACTGTTTATTAAAGAGACTTTCTTCCAGTGAATGGTTTTGGCATCTTTCTCAAAGATAAGGTGGTTGAATATGTCTGGCATTGTTTTTTCTTCTTCTAATCTGTTACATTGATTCTTGAGCTTGTTTTTTCTTTTTCTTTTTGCTAGTATATGCTGTTTTCTCTTTTAAATCACAGGAGCTTTGTAGTATAATTTCAAGTCGGGGATTGTGACTCTCCATGCCTTGACTTTGTTACCCAGAACTGCCTTTGCCATTCTAGGTCTCTTTTGGTTCCAAATGAATTTAGAGTTGTTTTCTCTAATTTTGTGAAATATGCTGTTGGAATTTTGATAGTAATTGCATCAGAGCTATAGAACAGTTTTGAAAGTATGGCCATTTTCACTATGTTGGTTCTTCCTAATCAAGCGCAAGGGATATCTTTCCATTTTCTGATATCCTCTTCAGTCTCCTTTTGCAGCATACTGTAGTTTTCAATGTAGAATTCTTTTACATCATTCATTAGACTGATTCCTAGGTATTTAATTTTAGGGGGATGCTATTGTAAAAGGTGTTATTTCCCTAACTTCTCTCTCAGTGGATTTTGAATTTGTGTACAAGACAGCTATTGATGTTTGAGTGTTGAATTTATATTCAGCTATGCTACTGAATTTGCTTATTAAGTCTAGCAGTCTTTTAGTGGAGCTTTTGGGTCTTCTATATGCATTATCATGTTATTTGCAAATAATGATAATTTAATTTCTTTCTTTCCTACTGTTGTTCCTTTTCTTTCTTTCTCTTTTCTAATTGCTCTGGCTATGTTTTCTAGAACTATGTTTAGTAAGAGTGGAGACAGTGCACATCCTTGTCTTGTTCCTGATTTTAGAGTGAAAGCTTTCAGTTTTTGTCCATTTAGTATGATGTTCGTTGTTGGTTTATCATAGATGGCTTTTATCAGATTGAGATAAAGACAATTTATTCTAATTTTCTGCAAGCTTTTGTTCATCAGTGTGTGTTGAACTTTGTCAAAGCTTTTTTTGCATCTATTGAGATGATCATATGGTTTTTGTCCTTGGCCTTGTTAACACGCTGTATGTATTTGGTTATGTTTCTCTCATTGCTGAGACAAAATTTCTGACACCTAAATTGAAGAAATGAATTGTTTATTTAGCTCACAGTTTGTGGAGGCTTCAGTCCATCTTCAGCTAGCTCCAAGGCAGAATGGCACACAGCAGAATGACAGTTCATGGCAGCAGAAGACAGCAAAAGCAAAAAAGGAAGAGTGACTTTTTCTCACTTATGTTGTAAGCAGCTTACTGCCCCTTACTGTGGGTGTAGCAATCACAAAATCTCTGTGTTCTTCTCTTGTACAGGATCAAGATGATTACAAAGTAAGGACCCCGGCTCCCTGCTGGGTGGCTTAGTTAAACTTCTAAACTCCTCAAGTTGACACAATGTATCAACCATAACAGTATTACATTTACTGATTTACATAGGTTGAACCATCCTTGCATCCCTGGGATGAATCTATCTTAGTCATGGTGTATAATCTTCTTGATTATTTGCTGCATGCTGTTTGTTAATGTCTTATTGAGGATTTTGAAGTCTATATTCATTAGGGAGATTGGCCTGTAGTCCTTTTTCTTAGATGGGTCCTTCTCTGGTTTTGGTAACAGGGTAATACTAGTTTCCAGGAATGAATTTAGGAGTATTGCTTCCCTTTTAATTTCATTAAAATGTTTGGAAAGTAGTGGCATTAGATTTTCTCTAAATTTCTTGTAGAATTCAGCAATGAATCCATCAGGGCCTGGCCTTTCTTTGTTGGTAGATTTTTAATTACATCTTCCATTTCATTGATTGATTTTGATTTATTTGGACTTTTAAAAGTTCTTGATTCAGCTTTGGTAATTCATATATATCTACAAATCTTTCCATTTCTTCTGCATTTTCCATCTTATTAGAATACAAGTTCTCCAAGTAGGTAAAGATGATCTGGATTTATTTAGGGTCTATTGTGATTTCATCCTTTTCATCCTTAACTGTGTATATTTGAGTCTTTTTTCCATTTTTTGATAAGGTTGGCTAAAGGCATGCCAATTTTATTTAATCTTTTGAAGAACCAAATCTTCAATTCATTGATTCTTTGTATTTTAGTCTCTAATGCATTAATTTCTACTCTAATAGTCATAATTTCCTCCCTCATACAAGCTTTAAGCTTGGCTTGTTCTTTTTCAAAAAGTTTGAGGTTCAGCATTTGATTGTTTGTTTGCACTTGCTCTGTTTGTCTGATATGGATATTTACTGCTATAAATTTCCCTCTTAAGACTGCTTTCATTGTGTTCCATAAGTTCTGATATGTTGTATTATCATTCGCAATTGTAGAAACTGTCTAATTTCTTCTTTAATTTCATCTGTGACTCATTGCTTGTTCAGGAGGGTATTATTTAATTTCCATGTATTTATGAAGTTCTAGTGGTTTCTTTTGACATTGATTTCCAATTTCATTGTACTATGGCCTGATAATATGCATGGGATAATTTTGATTCTTCTATATTTACTTAGGTACATTCTATCAGCTAGTATGTGGTCTATTTTGGAGAATATCCTGTGTGCAGCTGAAAAAACTGAATTCAGACGTTGTGGAGTGGAACACTCTGTAGACTCATGTTTCATCTACTAAATCCATTTGTTCAAAAGTTTGGTTAAGTTCTAATATTTCATTGTTAATTTTGTGTCTAGTTGATCTCTTTTTGTGACAGCGGGGTATTGAGATCCCCCAATACAACTGTATTCGTGCTCATTTGATTTTTCATGTCTGTTAATATTTGTTTTATATAGTTAGGTGCACTGGCATTTGTTACATACATATTAGTTTGTTTCTTTTACAACAATGTAGTCACCTACTTTGTTTTTCCTAATTGGTCTTTTTTTGGAAGATGATTTTATTTTACTTTTTTTTTATTTTGAAGAGAATAAAACCAAATGAAATAAAACAGAATAGAGTCAATCAAAACAAAACAATATATATGATACATGACTTCAAAACAAAGTACAAGGAAATCAATAATGGCTACCAGAATGCCTCTTGTTATCTTCAAAATAACTACCATACCATCAGGCATAATAAAATCAACAAAATAATACAAAATAAAACCAATAAAAACAAAACAATAGATGCAGTACAGGACTTCAAAACAAGATAATAGTAAAACCACAGTGCTTCTTGTTATCTTCAAAGTAGTTGCCTATACCATCAAACATGATACAATCAAGCAAAACAAAATAGAATAAAATCAATCAAAACAAAACAATGAAAGCAATACAGGGCTTCAAAACAAGACAATAGGAAATCAAAAATGGCTACCATATTAAATTTTTTCATCCTTGAAATAGCTTTCCATGCCATCAAATATAATAAAATTAGACAAATCAAAACAGAATAAAACCAAACTAAATAGAACAATGAAAACAATATGGGTTTCAAATCATGATAATAGATGAACAATGGCCACTGCCTTCCCTTTTAAACACTTCCCCCCTTTCACTTTCACAATATGTACTGTGCATTTTGGAGACCATCTAGATCCTTTAGTTTTTTATACTAGGGAGACATGATGATATTCATCCATGCAACTCTGAGCCATTTCACCCATGAGCATGATCTCAAGTTGTATCCATTTATCTACAAGAACCTCAAGGTTATCTTTCTTCATAACTGAGCAGCTTTCCATTGTATAGAAATGCCATGTCTTTTTTATCCACTCTGCTGCTGCTGGGCAAGTTGCCCCCACTTCTTTCTGGTTCCCTGTCACATAGAGCATTGTTCTCTCTCCTTTGACTTTCAGTCTATGAACCCCCTTTTGAGTTAAACGTGTTTCTTGTATAAATCATATTGATGGATCCTGTCTCCAGATCCACTCTGCCTGTGTTTCTCTTTATTGGGGAATTGAGACCATCTACATTAATGCTTACAGTCAACATGCTCTGTCTCATCTCTGCCATGCTATTTTCCTACTTGATTGCCTACTTTTCCCCTCCATTCCACTGTCTGTCCTGCTCAGTGATTACCCTCTGCCATTTTTCTTGGAACTATGGTATTTTTTATCTCTCTCTAGAGTGTCCTTCAGTATTCTTTGTAGGGTTGATTTACTGGTCATGAATTCCTTCAGTTGTTCTTTGACATGGAAGTATCTTGTTTCTCTATTAATTTTGCAAGATAGTTTTGCAAGGCACATCAATCTGGGTTGGAAGTTGTTTTCTTTGAGGACTTGAAATACTTTACTCCAAGCTCTTCTTGACTTGCTGGTCTATGTTGAGAAGTCTGTCATGATTCTAATGGGTTTTCCTTTATAAGTCATCTGTTTCTGTTCTCTAATAGCTTTTAATATTCCTTTCTTGTGTTGAATTTCTGGGATCTTGATTATTTTGTCTGGGTGTAGAATTTGGTTATGGCTAGTTGGAGTTCTATATGCCTCATTTATCTGGTGTCACTTCTTTTTCCTATGCTTGGGAAGTTTTCTGATATTATTTCTGTAAATAGAGTTTTAATGTCATTTGTGTTGACCTCTGGTTTTTCACTCACACATATTATTCTTAAGTTATGCTTTTTGGCTTGTCTTGCAGCTTTGAATTGTTACTTCCTGGTTCCTTATTATTTTTAAGAGACCTTTCCTTTTGCGTTCACAAGCTGCAAACCTGTCTTCAAGGTTTGAATGTCTATCTTCAGTTTCTTTCAAGTGGTTTTTTGCCAGCTTTCAGTGGAGTTTTTAATTTCCTCGATATCTCTTTGAATCTGTTTCATGTATTCTAAATCTTTTTTTATATTGTTCATTCAAGGTTTCCCTCATTTTTCTATGCTTTTCCATTCTTCCATCTGTGTCTTCTTTAGAGGTGCTTAGTAATTCTTTTATTGTTTTTCATTTCTTCTTTTATCCTGAGATAGTGTTTCTGTTGTTTTAGTTTCTCTTATAGTCTCATGAAGTTATTTCTTTATTTCTGTTGCCATCACTTCAGAAATTTCAGGTGTGTGAATCCCAATATCTTCCATGTTTCATCTCCGGGACCAGCTCTGCTTGGGTTGGAAGCCAGGGACTGCCTTTTCCTTCATCTTGACATATTCTTGGGTTCTTCTGGATAAGCATGTATGGGGTCCCAGGCACTTCCTGCATTGGCTACAATATCTCTGAAGCAAGAATGTTTGGGTCTTCTAGCTAGTGCTGGCTAAAGGCATCTGATGGTGGCCATTGGGTGCACTGGTTCAGGGCTGTCTGCTGCTTTTCCTAGCCTGTGTTGGCTCCCTGATGGCTGCTGGAGTGTGCGCAGAGGTGGGGCTGGCTTTCGCCTCTACCTGCAAGGAGCTGTCTACCTGCAGGGAACCTTGGCAATGGCTACTGGAATGTGCATGGGTGTAGGGCTCAGTCCAAGCAGTTTCCACCAGCCTGCTCCCAGCTAGGAACTGCTGGAGGGAACCAGCAGCTTATCTGGCCTGAACCCAAAACGGCTCCTGGTCAATTGCTCTCTCCTGTGGGAGGACTGAACTCTGTACTCACTGCCAGCCAGTGTACTCTTCTGCACCTGCTGCTTCCCTCCACCATCCTGTCTCCTTGCAGAGGCCCCTGGAATTGCCAGATGCCACCACCACAGTGACTGTGTGTCCCCAGCTTCCAACAGCTCCTCTCGCACAATGGGTTCGCCTCCGGGCAAAGGTGCCACCAGCTACCGCCTTCTTCTTTGCTTAAGTTTTTCTTTTTTACTCTCTCTGTGTGCTTCAATTCTCACTTTAGATTCTTCCTGGGTCCAGGGCACCCACTTCCTTCCTTTTTGTCTTCCCCATGATGCTATATGCCAACATCTGGACTGTTTCTCTCAGAGAAGTTGTTTACTCTGCTGCATACTGTTCTGCCATTTTCCCGGAAGTCTTCCTAATCAGTCTTGGTTTGAAATTCAGTTTGTCTGCATGCAGTTTTATTCTTGTCCACATGGATAATCAGTTTTTCTAACACCATTTGCCAAAAAGACAGCTCTTTCCCTACCATGTATTCTTAACATCCTTGAAAAGATTAGTTGGCTGTATATATGTGAGCTTGTTTCTGAGTTTGCTGCTCTGTTCCACTAATCTCTGTCTATATTTATATCAGTATTTTAATTGTTGTTCTTTTGAGGTATATTCTGAAGTCAGTGATGATAGACACTTTAGACATTATTTTCTTTGTTTAAAATTGCTTTGGTTATTTGAAGTTCTTTTGTGGTGCATACGAATTTTATAATTTTTTTCTATTTCTGTATGAGAAATACCATTGGATTTTGATAGGGATGGTATTGAGTCTGTAGATCATTCTGGGTAATATGAACATTTTAACAATCTTACTTCTTCCAATCTATGAACATGAGATATCTTTTCATTTATTTAAGCTGATTTCCATTCATCAGTGTTTTGTAGGTTTTTTTGTCAAAAAGTCTTTTACCTCCTTGGTTAAGTTTAGTTTAAAGTATTTTATTCTTTTTGATGCTATTGCATGTGGAATTGTTTTCCTAACTGTCTTTTTTGGATAGCTTGCTGTTAGTGACTTAGGACTTGTTGTCCTTTTGTGTGTGTTTGCTCAGGTTAATGTTTTCACCATATTTGGGTAGTTTATATTCATTATGTTTTGATGATATTTTATTCTTTTCTTTCTTCTTCTTGGGCTTCAATTATGAATATGTACATGTACTTGGTGTTACAGAGGTCTCTGAGACTTTATCATATTTCTTCATATTTTGTTTTTTATTTACCCCCTTTCTTTAGTATATCACACATGCAAGGTAAGAGCTTTCCTACTGGGCTATACCACTGGGCCTTATTTTTTTCAAAATTAGATACTTTTAGGCATGTATGATGGTACATGCTTCCAATCTCAGTTACTCAGGAAACTGATGCAAAAGGATTGCAAGTCTGAGGTTAGATTGGGCAACATAGTAACACCCTGTTATAAAATAAAATTAAACAAAATAAAAGGGCTGGAGATACGGCTCAGTGTTTTGCTAGCGTGTGCAGTCTTAGCTTCAATCCCCAGTATGACAGAAGCTTGCATAATTTCTATGCATCCACTTTCAACTTCTTCTAATCTATGAACATGAGATATCTTTTCATTTATTTAAGCTGAATTCCATTCATCAGTGTTTTGTAGTTTTTACATCAGTCCATTTTAAATCTACTGTTTAAGTCATTTAACAAATTTTTCATTATTATACTTTTCACACCCAGAATTTTCATTCAGTTCTTGTTAGTTTCTATTTCTTTATAGAGATTCTTTGTTGATTGAGTCACTTTCACGAAGTTTTCCTTTAATATTTTAAATATGGTTTCCTTTAGTTATCTGTACACATTTACAGTATATGTTTTGAAGTTTTTGTCTATGTTCAACATGCAGTTCTGTTTAAAAGCAGTATCTGTTGCCTGGATTTTCCCTGTGTGTGGAGCATACTTTCCTGTTCCTTTAAAGTCTACCTTATCATTTGCAGGTAAATTTTCACTGCAACCTCATACCTAGAATGATGATGGTCCCTTCTTCCATCAGCAGATAGAAAATGCAAAGTTTATATGAGCTTAAGCAAAACCTGAACAGAGTTACCAGGGTTAAACACATTCCCACAAACTCCCATTTGTCAACTTTCTTTTTAACACATATATATGCCACTCCTGTCATATTCACCCACCAATGTATATTTTTACATAGTGTATGACAAATCTGGAGATGTCCAGGGCTGGGTTTCCACAGTCCATCTTTCTGCCTTTATGGAGGGTTTCTGCAAACCAGCTGTGATGGGATTCCCTTATGGCAGTGATTAAGTGAGTCCCCTGTTTGAACGCATAAAAATATGCATATGTTGAACAAGTCATGTCCTGTAGAAATTTATAGTGAGATGCCTGAATGTGGACTCTGGCAGTGCCTGGTAGCTGTCTATTTAATTGGGACATAGATGCCAATCAAAATTCCTGATATGAAAGATATTTGGACCTGAAGAATTCACCTCATACTCTGACAATGGTCATTTCTTCCAAAAAGTGGGATAAAGAACTTTAGAACTAGTTTCAGGAGCCATTCATTGAGTAACTCCTTAAGACTAAGTATTTACAATGGGCCAGGCCTTGGACTGGATCCTAGGACCATCGCAGTCAATAATCACAATTCTGAATTAGAAGGAAAAGAAACATGAATCAAGGCTGGGATTTTGGAAGAGCAAATATTAGCAAGTGTTTCTACCAAGCTGAACCCCAGGATGCTGAGGGGTTGTAGGGGTATGGTATGGAAGGGCCATAGAGACACACACTCTATCACTTATGCCCCCTGTAAGGAACAAGCTAACATGATCAACTCATTGAACTCCTATAATCTCCTATCACAGGGGCACAAACCACAGCTGCCAATCAGATAGGAAGTTTAGGGGCAGATGGATGAGAAGTTGGATGAGCTCACACTTCCTTATTTACTCCTAGGGCTGCTTCTGGGACCACTGATCTTGTAAGAGTCTGAGGCCCTGGGAGAGCTCAGGGTGAAAGTGTGATTGATTGACATAGGTAGGGGATGGGAGAACAGCAGTATTTATGCCCATGGTTGAACGGCTCGTCACAGAGCTGTAGGGAAGATGTAGGGAGGCAATGGATACTGAGCATGTGCTTGAAGTCATGATAGCATCAATGAAAGGTCAAGTTTGGCAGGGGGTTATGCTAGCTAGCTTCTTTTCCATCTCCATCTGCAGAGTCTCTCAAAGTTTTGTCTCATATCCGTGTACGACAAGGTTTCTTCCCCAAAAAGGGGGGATGGATGCTTGTGTTGCCCATCTTCCAGTGGAGAATAGGCTAAGAGTAAAGATAATGGTTGTCTTGGGAAATGGGCAACAGTGTGTGCTTTTTGGGCTTACATTTATGTACTCAAAGACTTTGTGGTTTCAGTGCTACATAACTGAAAGAGGTTCTCAAATCCAGGGATGATGAACTGTTACAAACAGCTCGTTTCCCTTTATAGTACTTTATGAGAGTTCAGATTCTTCTGCTTTGAACAACATTCTCACAGGGGAGGTCAGAGACCTCTATCTAGTACACCCTAGTGCATGTCTGGATCACCCCTTGCTCTCCTGAAGGACGGATGCTTGATGCTCATTGCTGCTTGAACTTGAGTGTACATCAGAATCTCCTTATGGCTCATGCAATACACAGATCCACTCTGAGAGTTTCTGACTGCCTCGCCAATTTATTGATACTTTTATTTATTGATACATAAAAATTTTCAATTAATTGGAATATGTTGTACAAAAATAGTGTTTCTTGGCCAGGTGTGCTGGCTCACACCTGTAATCCTAGCACTCAGGAGGCTGAGGCAGGAGGATCATTGGGAGTTTGAGACCAACCTGGGCTACAAACTGAGCTCAAGGCCAGCCTGAACTGCATAGAGAGACCCTGTCTCAAAAAGACAAAAAAAATTGTGTTTCTCAGTGTGGTCACTGCACCAGCATCATCATCACCATCTTGGGGCTCCTAAGGAAAGCAAACCCTCAGGCCTCACCCTGCAATTACTGAATCAGAAACTCTATATATGACTGTGGAATTGAGGAAAAACTCAAGAGGCAGACAGAGAATTTCAGCCAGCTAAGACCAGTGTGACCTTTGTGAGCTGCCTGGCTGCACCAGAGGAAGCAGGGCCCTTCCTGATGCCCTAGCTTCTGAATTCCTGGCTTTCTTCTGTATTTAGGCCCATGATAGACCCAGTGTTATTCAGGTACATCCCCCCACTCTTGTTATCCATTTGGGCTTCTCCTGGGCTCTTCATCTTTTTAATGGTCCAACTGCGGTATCACAGTCCCATAGTTTAGCCCTGGTGGCATCCTGGCCATTTTCACTTTTCCATCTTAAATGGGCTGGCAGCAGCATGAGGACAGGCCTGACTCCTGGTTCTCTCCTCTGGTGTGTCAGAGTAAAGGCAGAATCTATGAGTGTCAGTTTTGGAGTGAGCACACCCCCTTACCTTGGCCTTGGACTTCTGTCCACCAAAAGCCAAGTCTGAGTCCCTGAAAGCATGAAGCTCCATCTGCACCACTTCTGGTGTCAGGATAAGTGGGAGAATGGGAAGTCTAGGCCCCTCAAAGATACTTGCAAGGCACTTCAGCCTAAGAGAGGTCTACTCACTGATGCCTAATGACTCTTTTCACCAAAATATCCACCGCCACATCTTCCTCTCTTCCCCTATTAGCTATCTATCCATCCAGCTAGCTATCCTGCGTCTGGGTGTAAAACACACAGAAATAAGTACATATGCATGCACACGGGGTAGAACCATGTGGAGCACTTCCATCAAGGTTAACCAGTTGGAAGGGTGGGAGGACGTTTGCACATGGAGATAGCAATGTGATCAGTTGCCACAATGCAGCTAAGCCACATGTTTGACAACAAGCTGAGATACAGCAACAGAGGGCAAAACAGCAAGCAGTTCAAAGCAGCAGCCTCCCTCTGGGTGATGGAGGGCTTTTAAGGTGTTACTGGAAACAAGCAAATACTTTTGAGGTTTCAAGACTTCGGAGACAGTCATTTACAAAGCTCCAGGTCTCTTCAGAAGGTTTCAATTTACACAGTCAGATTGAAGCAGATGGCACCTGGATATTCATTTACTGGGACGCTGGAAAGGACATGAGGTGAGCCCTGCTGAGGGCTGCACAGGGGGACAACTGCTGATTGCCACTGCTGTGCATATTTGCCTCTTTGGGCTTCATGCTTACTTTGCCAACATCACAACTTGCTTTACAAACGGTAAGAAGCTCTTGTATGAGCACAGAGCTCAGTGGTTCACACAGCACCTCTCCAGCCCACCACTGCATCTGGCCCCACTGGTAACCATGGGAGATGGACAGCCCAGCCTACGGCTCTGTTTATAGATGGGGAAACAGATGCTGCCAGATCTCACAACTGCAGAGAGGCCGCTGCAGGCCTGCGAAGGGACTTCAGCCCAGGCTGCCCTCTCTTTGTAGCTGTTTTGTATTTGTCCCACAAGCACTAAGGCATTTTAACCTGCAGGTAGAGCCCACCATTCAAATCCAAAACACCCTGTACCAACTCTCATCCTTGGCTTCTCGCCCTTTCCCTGTCTCTCTACTCATGGCCAGACTGGCAGGCATGCAGGCACTGTGCAAGTGAGCCCAACATGGCCAGAGTTGTTCCTGACATCCCTGGGGCCCCATCCCTTGACCCCAGGCTCAGTAGGTTTCAGGTAACCTTTGGTTACCAAAACAGCACATGCTACTCAGCAGCTAGACACCTTCTGGAGTCTCCTTTCTGATAGAAAACAAATAAAAATAAGCTAACACATGCCTCACTGAAATACAGCTCATAAAGCCTTAACAATCACATGTCTGATCAGTTGGGGAACCTAGCAGGCCTCTTGCCAGCCACAAAATCCTGCAGAGGAGATGTAACTATACAAGTTGGGATCATGGTCAAGGTCTGGGATCATGTAGAGAGAAGTTAAGGTGGCTGGGAGGGGACACATTAAGCCAGATGATACAGTACTTCTGTTTAAAGCCAAATTTAGCTGCGGCTCAGGTAGCAGCTCCCTTGGCGAAACTCATCTCTGACTCCCCCATCTCCTGTACACATGTGCACAGGGATGCAACACAAAGACAGGTGCACCCAGAAGTACCCCCATTCACACCCACGCTGGCCACATGGACCCACACGTGCAGCTACATGTGTGCACACACGCTCACACACAGCAGCTGTGCTGGGCCCCTTCTCTCTACTCTCTTAGGATTTGGGATCCACCTGTTGGAGCTCTTAGCTTACTGGCCTATAAATGCCTGTTCCTAGCACAAGTGCCCCTGCTGTGTGCCGAAAAGGGCCCAGAGAAGCCATGTCAACGTACACCTTGACAGCTCCCCATGTGTCCGCACAACTAACACCAAGTGCTTCTGCTGCTGCTGAGAACGCGCGTGTGCGTGAGATGTGGATACCCATGGGCATATGCATGTGGGATCGTGTCAGGTATATCATCATAGATGTTCGCCTGTGTGTGTGCTGGATACAGACACATACATGTGTGAGTGTGTGTTTGTGTATGAGTTTATCTACACAAAGTGTAGATGTTTACATACGTATGTGGGGGGTGTGGGCCTATATGGCTGTGTGTTCATATGTCCATGACTAGATGTGTGTGCACAAGTGGGGAAGTCAGGAGGAGAATATAAGTATATGGATTCGTGGAGGTATGCCCGTGTGTGTATGTGTGCGTGTATGTGTGTGTGGGACTGTCAGACCACGTGTTTCAGTGTGTGGCTGTATAAATGTGTGTTTTGTGAGTGCAGTGAGTATGTGGATGTGTGGCTATACCTAGGTGTATTTGCACAAGCGTGTGTGTGTGTATACGTGTGTGCAGGTGTATGGATCTGTGCATATGTGTTGGGTTTGTAGCAGAGTGTGAGTGTGTGTCTGTATTTGGATGTGTCTGCACAGGAGTATGTTTGTGTCAATGTGTGTCTCCCTCAGCGTCTACATATAGTTATATCTACTCAGACATAGATGTCGGGGAGGTACATTTGTGTGCACACATGTGTGTGTGCACATGCACGTGCACGTGTGTGTGGAGCACGGGCATGTCTGGGGAGTGGGGCAGGGATGGTGTCTGCTCAGGCATTTGCATCCCACAGCACGCTGGACCAGTCATTCAATCCCTTTCCTTTCCTTAGTTTCTACCTGTGTAAAATGAAGGCCATTACTACTTTGCAAGTTGGTTGTGACTAAAGGAGATGAATGGGAACCACTGCTATTGCTTACTTTCAGAGCCATTACTATGGGGGATTGCTGAACCCCTGTACTGAGTGCTTATGGACTCACTAGGGCTTCACTCCTGGCCAGACTTCCTAACATCCAATCTCTTGCAAACAACTAGCTCCACTGGCCTCAGGAGAGCCCCGACGTGGACTTGGGACAGGGAAGACTCCTACTTTTGGCAGTAAGCCTGGTGGTGCTTCAGGCAAAAGCAGGCGGAGGCTGCAGGGTCTGGGCTCCTATTCTAGGTACCCTGGTCCCCAATTCCCTTCAACCTGGTCTGCCTAGGGCCCCAGATCCGCATTCCTCCCCTCAGGACAGTGACAGCTTCTCAGCTATTGACTTCTGTACTTCAGCAGGTTGAACAAGACTGAGCAGAGAAACACTGAATTTAATAAAGCCCAGGAACTGGAGAGCTCTCTAACCCAAATCAATCCTCGATGTGTTTTTAATTAAGTTATAGCCCTTGTGATTAAAGAGTGTGAATTCCATTACTGCGACCATTTATCAAAGAGCATACCCACTGAACCTTTCCAATAAGCAAGGAAGGAGGCTTTTGATTTTCATCAACACCAAGTGCCTTGCTTATATCTCAACTGACTCGTTGAGAATTGTCTCCTATCCCAAGCTGTCACCCACTCAGCAGTGACAAAACAGCTGGCTCCAACGTTGCTCCATCAATAAGCCAAGGAAGGTGAATATAAAACTTCCGGTTTGGTTCAAGTGCTCCTCACAATTCAAACACAGGAGCCAAGATGCATAGTTTTTAGCAACCTGAACATTCACAAGTGTTGGTGTTGTTTTGCCCTGAACAGTGAATGAATGGTACCTTGAAAACTTTGGCCTGGTCAGAGCTTCTGTGGCTATGGGAATGAATGAGTGTTGGAGGGGTAAAGAAGAGTTCCCACACAGAATGTTGGCAATTGAAAGGCAACCTCGGAGATTCTGCCTGTGCTAGGTTCTAGATGTGTATGTATGTGAGTGTGTGTACTCTTTGCACTTTTGAAATTTTATTTGAAGTATTATATACGGAACAGCATCCAGTTATGCATATACAACTTGGTGCATCTCACAGAGTGAGCACATACATATAACTGGAACCCAGATTTTAAAAATCAGAACATTGGCACTTCCCAGAATCCTTCACGTTGCCCCCGATGGCCACTCATCCCCTGTGCAACCACTGAGTTCTGCAAATGTTTGGTTTCATGTTTCACATAGGTGGACTCATACCTAACCTACTTTTTTCATACCTGGTTTATTTTATTTGACATTATGTGTGTGAATGCGTTGTGAATATGCCATGTTTTATTTATCCATTCTATTCTTGATGGGTATTTGGGTCATTTCCAGTTCGGACAGTGTGAACAATGCTGTTATGAATACTGGTGTACCTGTGTAACTGCAAACAGTTATGGTGTGTTGTGTAACATCCAGAATACTTCCTGGGAAGTGTCATGAGGTAATTTCACCGTTTTGAGAAAATCATAGTGTTCTCACACTGCCCTAGACAGTACATGTCAATCAGTCAACATGAACTCTTGACACAGTCAAGGGATTTGGTGAACACAAGACAGTTGTGGTTGCTGCTGGCATAACAAGGGCATGTTGCTCTAGTCAATGTACATTTTACAAATTCATCAGGGTTTTCTGTTATTTTTTTACTAGTCCAGTTTTGCAGTGCACAATGATCACATGCCTCATGGGGAGTTGGTGCGTGTACAGAAACACATCTTAATGCTTTTTTGACCTCCTTCTGCTCCCCTCCCTTCCCTCTCCCACCATCTTTGATCTAGTACCCAAAAATAAGCATAAAAGCACAGTATAGTAAGTACATAAACCAGAGGCACAGTTGTTTATTATCCAGTATTACATACCGTACAGAATGTGCGCTATACTTTTACACAACTGGAAGCGCAGTGGATTTGTTTACACGAATATCACCATGTGTCATAATATGACATTACTATAGTTACTATGTCACTAGGTAATATGAATTTTTCATCTTCATTATAATCTTACCGGACCACTCTTGTAACTGTTGTCCACAGTTAACCAAAACATTGTTACATGATACATGACTATACAGCTGCCTTAGAATACTTAGTAGTCAAATTGTTGGGTCCTATATGTATCTTCAGCTATCACGGATATTGCTCTACTGCTTTACTGATTTCCAAGGTGGTTGTACAATTTATACTTCCACGCACTGTCCATGAGAATTCTGGTTAGTCCACATCCTCATCAGCATGTGGTGTTGTCTTCATTTTTTGTCTGTGCCATTCAGTGATATATAGTTTTCCCTGGTTGCATTTCTTGGGTAGCATACTCTAAGATAAATGACAGCATGCAGGAAGTTTACTGCAGTGAAAGACGCACGGGCTGGGGTGGCAGAGAGCCAGTGTGATGCATCCTTTCTGGTTTCAGCTCCTTGGAGTTTGCGGGGAGCAAGCAGGAGTTATTTACATACTCTGACTAGTCCTTTGGGATGCACATCTTCATGTATTTCCAAATGTGTATCTCAAAGAGCTATCCAGAATATGTAATTTGTATTATATACATAAAGAATTCGTACAAGTCTATGAAGAAAGAGATACATAACCTAATAGAACAGAAAGGTTGGACTGTGCTATAGTCACACCACAGTCCGCAGTCAGTCTCTTAGAGGACTCTGAAACTGCGACGATCCTTTAGAATTCTTCTAAATTGAGGCTGGAAAATGAGCCCTTATGCCCCACACCAGCTAGTCACTGGATCCAGGCTTCCCTAAAGGAGAGGGGGCCTCAGGCATGGTATATCTTTTCAGCAGAAGGCAATCGCTCAGAAGAGAGACTAAGCTGTGAGCCATAAGCACTCAACACTCCCAGCAGCTGGGGGTGGGGGTGGGGGTGGGGTCGGGGTGAGGATGAGAGCTTTGGTCCCAAAGGAGGAAGGCAGAACACTCTGGAGGCTGCTGTGGTACTTGCGTTTCGCTGATGACTCTTGTAGTTAAATATCTTTTGGCCATTGGGGTAACATTTTTCCTGAAATATTTATTCAGTTTTTTTCGGACACCAATCTTTTTCTCAGTGATTTGTAGAACTTCTTCTTTTATTTTTCTAGAAAGATTTCCTTTTTTGGTGGCAATGATCAGGGAAGAGGCAGGCATGTCACCCAGGTGCCTGGCTGGGGAGTAAGAAAGGGTGACAGTTGAGACTTAAGTTAGTTGAAGGATGCTCTCAGCTACAGGCACCAGGTCCTGGATGGAAGGGGACACCAAGCATTGGCTGCTAAGCCTTCTTGGTGCCCGCTGGGGTGAGAAATTGGCGACTCAGACTTCACCCAAACCACAGTATGCACGGGGGACCAAAACGGCAGCCTCTGTGTTCTCCGTCCTCTCACTGTGGAGTTAAAGTCCGAGGGAGTCTGAGTTGGTGGCTGTAATTTTACTAGGTAATGGGAACTTTTTAGCTTTAGTATACTCTCTCAGGGGACCACTCGTGAACGGGTGGTCTGTCATTGGCTGAAACATTGCTTATATGCATATGCTTTTCTGCATCTGATAAGTGCTTTTTTTGGCCTTGAGGAAAGACAAAATGAAGAAGGCCACACTGCCTGCAGACTTGGCACCAGCCCAGGCTCCCCATGCAGCTGGTTCCCAGGGTTCCCTGCTGTGACTGCTTCTGGTTTTTTACATGAGGCGGTGGTGGGGGGCAGTCAGACACAACTTTGAGCCGTTGTAGACAGAGCAACCTTGCCCGACCAAGCTGGGCTACACAGTGTCCTGGGCTGCTCCCACACACAGCTGCACAGGCTGCATGCTTTGTCTCCCCTCATGCAGGGCTCACAGAGCTCTGATTCTTTGTAAGGACACCTTGGACAGCAGGCCAGATGTTCAGGCAGAACAGGACACCCCACTGCAAGCTTTGAGCTCCTTTACTGGCTTGACTTGAGCAAGCTGGGTGGACAAGAGGAGGCAGCCACGGATACTGGGGAGCAGCCGGAGTGGCAGAGAACTGGTGCAATGCAGCTTGCCGTGATTCTGCTCCTTGGAGTCATGGGGAGCAAGCAGAGGTCATTTACATACTCTGAGGAGTCCTTTGGGACATACATCTTCATATACTTCCTGATGTATATCTCAAAGAGCTACCCAGAATATATAACATATATTATCTACACAAAGAATTCCCAGAAGCCTGTAAGAAAAGACAAGTATCCTAATAGAAAGTTTGACAAAGGATTCGAATATGCAGGGTGCGATCGAAAACGATGCTGTGTACTGAAATTAAAAAAAAAAATCAGCCTAGTAAAAGACATATCACATTGCTGTAAAGTCCCTCCAAACACTCCCTCTTGCTTCACATACACTGATTCTATCATTCTGGTCGTTTTCTAAAGCAGTTCAAGAAGTCCTATTGCACAAATGTCTTAATGCTCTGAATTGATTCAAAGTTGTTACCTTTCCTGGTCATTTTGACTTTGGGGAAGAGCCGCAGGTTGCACAGTGTCAGCTTCAGTGACTAAGGTGGATGAGGACACACCGTGAGGTTTTTATGCACCTCCCTTTCTGCTGGATAGCACTCAGCCGCAGCAGTCCCTCGACTTTTGGTCATGCCCAGTAAAGACCCTCAGGAAAGAAGCTTTCAGAACTGGTTCAGAAAGAGGCAAGAATGATGGGATAAGTGTGTCTGAAACAATGGGGAAGGGCGTTTCAAGGAGAATCCATGGCAACTGGCTTTTATTGCAATAATATTTTAAAAATGTAAACACTAACCACATTTTGGTTCACTCCTTTTATACACCAACAGTTTGTTTAGGAATGATTCTTGAAACAGCAGAAGAAATATGAGGATGAAGTGTTTTCTCTCTCCACATATGCAAATGAGTGGCCAATACATATATAGGATGCATATAGATGGAATCAGAATGACAATATGTCTGTGTGTCTAATAGATACATATTTGTACTCCAATTCTTAACCTAGTGTTGGCTTTTGCAGAAATGTAATTTAATTCAACAATTAATTAAAGTTTATTCTAGGCATGTGAGGCTGAATTAATATTAGAAAATCAATGTGATTAATCATATTAACAGGGAACAAGAGGAAAACTCATGCAATCATTTAAATAGACACAGAAAAACATTTTAACAACATTCAACAGCCAGCTTTGTTGAAACAAAAAACAAGCAAAAATCTTTAATCAATCTAAGAATAAAAAGGAACTTTCCTATCTAGTAAAGGGAGGATTGAAAAACAGAAACAAAAACGACAGTAACCATCATAATCACTGGTGAAGGATAAAAAGCTTTCCCTATAGAGTAAGAATGAGAAAATTTGTCCACTGTCACCACTATTAGAATAAGAGAATTTAGGAAGGCAGAAGGATACAAAATCAATGCATTTTTAGAAGTGGTTGCACTTTTATCCGCACCAAGTAAAATAGAAAATTAGAAAATATGTTATCTACGATAACATCAAAAAGAGTAAATATTAAGAAAAAAATCCGACAAAAGATGAACATAACCTCTACTCTAAAAGCAAAAAACTCTGACAGAGAATAAAAGCATTTAAATTAAAAAGAAGATAATGCCATTATACTTAGGTTGGAGACTCAATACTACAAAAATGGCAGTTTTCTCCCAAGTTAATTCATAGGTTCAACACAATCTCAATACAAATCCAAGCAAACTTTAAATTTTTTTATACTACCAGATATTAGGACAGTGTGATAGTGGAGCAAGAGAAAAGTGAAATGTCAACTCCAGAGTATGAGGGAGGACATTTGGGTTGTGTTGAGCCACTGAGCGGTAACTGGTTACAGCAGCAATGAAAAGCTGATACAGCTGGTCAGCAGTACAGCTCTGACGGAAACCATTTGTCTCAGTACCAGGCACAGCCAGAAACCGTCTCTGCTTCTTTAGTGCACAGCTTCCTTAGGGCCTTGGTAAAGCCTCCTCAGGGATGGAGGATGAGAGGGATTCAGGAGGAAGCTACGATGACTCAGGAGCAGGAATTTGATGGAAGCCACCGGCTTGAAGTCCTTCCCTTGAAGCGAATCAGGTGACTCATCCCACTGCTTCCAGGAAAAGACAGGGAGTGTGGAGGCCACTGTTACGCTCAAGAGGATGAGCGGGTCAGCGCATTGCTGACTGAGTGAGGTCCTCGGAGCAAATGAGGCTGGGGTGGGAAGGACTGGATTCTGGCTTTTTCCCTCCCTGAGGTGCCTGTGCATGGGCGCAGCAGACCGCTCGGAAGACAGCGCAATCGACAGACACGCGGCATTTCATGATGTGAAAATGAAAATCGCCAGGAAATATTCACATTTGTTCTCTCTCCTTTCTCCCTTCCCCTGTCTCTTTCCTCAGAGCCTTTCTAAAACTCTTGCTGGTGTCACTTTTTCTCCCTTGCCTTTTTTCCCTGATTTATTCTAGGTTTTAGGTCTGGGATCAACTCTATTTGAGGCCTGGACTTCAGAACTTCTATGAACCACTTTGAATCCTTAAGTTGCCTACAAAATGGCTTGTGTGCTTCTCTGGTTGGGAAGGAGAATGTGTGTGGAGCTTCCAACTATAGGGTTGCAAACATTTTGCTTTGTTCTAATTTTTGAATGCTTGAGACAGGCCCTTATCGTGTAGTTCAGGCTGGCCTTGAACTCACGATGGAGACCATGTTGGCCTCAAACTGAACTTGGAGTGCTCCTCCTTCCTTAGCCTCCAGAGTTTTGAGACCAAAGGCTTGAGCTACCACACTTGCTACAGAGATTTATATGGAAATTGTTCCCTGAGGAGCCTCTGATCTGAGGCATGCATGAAAAATTAGTTATACCCTGGAAACTTGATTCCCAGTCAGCAATTTGAAGCCATTTTTTTAATCTCTTGCTATATTCCAATTTTGGTCTATTTAAGTTGTGTAAAACTCAAACGCTACATTGTGACAATCTACTTTTTTCTGAATTTCACACTTTAAGCACAGAAGTCTACTTGTGTTGAGCCCCGGGTAGCGTGGACACTTCCTTGAGCCTCGCAGGCTGGTCCCCGCATGCCTCCACACAGGCACAGCCGCTTTGCAGGGCTCCTGTCAAAGGATCCGAAGATCCTGTGGCTTTCAAGAAGCTCTTTCTGCAGGGGCCTCCTACTCTTGCAATCTTCTACCCTGCATCTCCAACATTTGTAAATGTTACAACTTCTAAAGGTCTTTCACAAGCACGTATCATTTCCTGTCATGATTATTCAGGGCATTATTTAGAGCCATGTTGCTCTTCCATTTCCTAGGTCTAGGGAATCCCAAGGGTGTTCCACAGTATCCCTAGCCACACTCTGGCATGAGCTCCAGTTAGGGAAAGTTGGAAAACAGTTTTGGACATCATCAACCTTCACTTGTTCTATAAATATGGACCCTAAAGATCCAAAGAGTGAGGGCACCATAGCAAGTGGTGTGCACAAGATTCTTTAAGAAGGGCTCATATCTTCAGGGTACAAAGCAACTGGGGTGACTGGGCTGGTGGGAGTCAGTGGCTGCTCTGGTTTTACACAACAGAGCTGTGTTGTAGAGCTGAATCACTGTTTTGTAGATTGAATCTTTAACCCCCTTGGGGTACCATCTATTGCAGCTTCCAGAATGCCTTTTATGAAGCAAAAGGTCTTCTTGTAATGCAAATCGCCTCCCCCTAACTGGCCTGGTTTGTAACATCTACGTTAATTACTTGAAGTTGGCAAAGCCTTTTCCTTCCCAGTAAAAAAGCATTTTTTATCTTGTTTCCCACAAAGAAGGAAGGCTAGAAGTCATCCGCCACCTCTTCACCCCTCAGGGACAACCTGCCGGGACTGGGGAGGGCGCTGCCTCTCCTCCACCTAGCCATGGAGTTTTGGAACCAGGCGGTTAATGGGGAGGCTGGGAGTGCAGGTGGTACTGGGTCCCACCTGGAGAGCCAGCTCAGTGCGGCCTGCGCCCTCCCAGGCTGGAGAGGAATACCAATTGCGTGGTTACTGGCCCCCTCAGGAGACTGCAAGAGGAAATTAAAAAGCATACACACGCCTGGAATAAAGGGCCCTCTTCCTGTAGCTAATCACTGAAATTGGCCACTGCATTGTCCCCTCCCCTCTGTTGAAAAACATGGTCTTTCTCTTGTTTTGTTCCACCACTGCCTTCTTAGAGATGTGCCAGGGAGGCTGAGCTTCACATGGGCACCCCCATCCCTACCCTGAAGCCCTGGCTTCATGACAGGGTCCCTGCTTTCCCCAGCACAAGGGATATCAATTTGTCCTGTGTGACACAGGAGGAAGAGCCATCTCAGCCTCAAGACCGTGCAGGTGGGGGCCATGGTCTGGTATCTGCTTTGAAACCTGACCAGAGCACGCTGCCACTATTTCACCTGGAGGATGGGCTCCAAGATGACAGGCACGGTGGTCAGGACCTCAGCTCTAAGGCGAGGATAAGCTCTTCCTACCCTCTGTGCTCCAGGGCCCACAGCTGCTGGCCGGGTATGTCTGCGGGTCTGTTGGCCTTGGGATAGGTGCTCAGCGAGCCTGTAGCCTACGAAGCAGGAAGCAGGAACAGGAAGATAGATACTTTGGGCTACCTGCTGAAGTAGGTGAGGAGGGGCCCTTTCACACTGCCCCAGCAGCAAGTCTGTGACAATGCCCTCTAAAAGCCTGCTTCTAGCAAGAAGAACTGAAGGGACTCCTTGTCTTTCCTTAGTTCCCCCTCTAGGTCAGTGAAGGGCTTGAGTCACCTGATCTCAAAGACCCTGTTCCCCGTAAGTTCTGCAGAGTTGACGACATAAACTGTGGTCTTGTCACCTGTTATGGCCATGGGACCTTCGCTCTGGGAGTATCTGACAGAGGCCCAGTTCAGGGAAGATGAAGGTGGCTTGGGGGTCTTTGACAAATGCTGACATTTATACTGTGGTATATTGAATGATGGCCCCTTCTCCAAAGATATGACTACCCATAACCTGTGAATATGACCTTATTTAGGAAAAGGTCTTCATAGGTATAGTTAAGTAAAAGATCTGAAGATTTTGACATCATGAGTTATACTGGTGGACCTTAAATCCAAGGATACATTCTTATAAGAAAAAGACAGAAGACAAACATGGGGAAGGTAAAGTGAAGGTGGCAATAGATTGGAGTGATGTGGCCACAAGCCAAGGAACACCTGGAACTACCAAAAGCTGAAGAGGCGAGGAAGGGTCCTGCCCTAGATCCCTCAGATAGAGAGAGAGAGAGAGAGAGAGAGAGAGAGAGTAGTTCTGAGAGTTTGATTTCAGACTTCTGGCCTCCAGAACCATTGGAGAATAAGTGAATGAATGAGTGACTTCATTTCTGCATGAATTTAGTAAGATCCTATTATCTTAAAATACCAAGTTTGAGGCAACTTGTTATGGCAGCCACAGAAACCAATATCCATACTGCAGCAACAATACCAAAGAGAGGAGAAAAAGAAGGGAGGGAGAGGAGAGCAGACAGAGATGGTCTTACATGTAGCAAGCATGTATGAAGGGCCAGGCTGGTACCCTGAGCTGCCTTCAGAGCCTGCTCCCATTCGATCATGAACTTCGAAGCACATTCTCCCCTAGTCCCTGCTGTAAGCACAGGAGGCATAAGTTAGCATAAGCTAGGTAGCTCCACTGGAGAGAGGTGGGGCCAACTGGGATCAAGTCCCAGTGGCAGGTCTCCAGGCTCACCTCACCTCGCACTCCTGGGCTGACCTTGTTGGGGCTATTAATAAGTGGTCCCAGCCAACAACCTGACTATGCACTGTAGACTGAAAACCATGTACTAAGGGGTAAGGTGCGAATGAGAATCAGAGAGAGCACTTCGTGTACATCTCTGGAGACACAGAGAGAGAGAGAGACAGAGAGAGAGAGAGACAGAGAGAGAGAGAGAACATGTCTGACCCACGTCTGACCTGAAGAAGGTGGCCTGGTAAGGTGGTAACTCAGGAGTGGGACATGGTTGGCCTGACCCAGTTCTACTGGGCTTTCATGGTCCCTCCCCTAACCCACAGAGCTAGTGCCATGGGAAAGAGGAGCCCAGATGCGTCCAGTCCTGGCATTGTCCTGTCAATACCCGGTTTCTCTCCTGGGTGGCTGTTTCGGTAACCATTCAGGAGCCTGGGAAGACCACAAATCACTGCTTCTTCTCTTTTCTCCCCACAGCTGATCCTGTCAGTGCATTTCCTTGCTGCTCACTTCGGACTTGTCAGCCACCATGGCTACACAGGCCTGGGACCCCTGTCCTGGATGGGTATGTTCACTCCTTCCCCCAGCTCCCCACCTGCACACATGAGCATTTCTCCTGCTGGGACAGAGAAGCATCCCAAGGACCCACCAGCTGATTTATACAGCTTGCTCTTGGTGATGATAGCACTGGGGTTGGGAATTAAGCTGCCGGGTGGGGAGGGGGCAGGAAGGAGACCATCACCTGTGACTGATGGAGAAACCTGGCTGTGCTAGCAGAGCAGTTGGCAGCACTGCAGGCCTTTGTTGTTTGTGAGCTGAGTTTGCAAAGAGAGGACTTTTGGGGCCACATGGTTTTCTCACCTGTTAATGCTGTGATGCATGTCATTGTCAGTGGGCATCCTCAAATGCTGGGTTCCTTCCTCTTTCTTCCTTCTTGGAAAAAAAAACTATTATCAGGTTATACACATCTGATCAATCACAGCACATCAAACTTGAGGCCACATAGTCATTAAGGTGTGTCGAAACCAGACTTTGGCTTTATGTGCTGTTCAGGGTGGACTCTGGTATTCAAGTCTGTTCCGTTCACTTGGAACAGCTGATTATTTTAGCTTACAATAGCCAAATACACCCACAGCTCTATTTTTTTAGAACTCTTTCTTATTGAAATTCTTACAGGAAAAATTATTTTTTATCATAAATCAAGAATTCTATGGTCCTTGGTCCTTTGATGTGCACTTACGATTCTTGGTAGTGGGAGTTGTTTAGCGGTCACATTGGGGCACAAGACAGTGCACTGCCATACACATTCTGTCTCGTTCTTCTGCACTTAGTCACGTTGCTAGCATCTCTGCTGTGCTCAAATGTGTCCATAAAAGCTCACATGTTGGAAACTTAATTCTCAATTTTATATGTTGATAGAATTTGCAAATGGGGCCTTTGGGAGATAATTAGGACTAACTGAGGCCATGTGGGTGGGGCCCTCACTATGCATTAGTGGGTTTGTAAGAGAAAAAAACAGCTAGCGAGTGTTCCCCATCTCGCTTTGTGATGCTGCCACCCTGTTCTGTTGCAGTAAGTAGGTCCTCACCAGATGTCAAGCAGGCCTTGGTCCTGTACTCCAGGAATTCCCAGCCTCCAGATCTGGAAGTCAAATAAATGTTTGTTCTTTATAAATTTCCTGCTTGCAGATATTTTGTTAAAGCAAAAAAGAGACAGAATGGGACAAGCTCATAAGGCAGCAAGCCCCTTCAGGGCAAGTATCTTTTCCTTCTCACTGTTGTATCATTGAAACACAGTATTTCTGGCATCTAGTAGGTACCCCATAAAGATGTCTTTTTTCCTTTGTACTCAATAAGTGGATGACCAAGTTGATCGGGAACTGAGTTTCAGCATAGCTAATAAAAGGCAGAGCTGTGAACCCAGGGCTGATGGGAAAGTTCATGCTCTGCTCCTCTTCAGACCAGAGTGGCTCTGGCAGGACTGCTTGAACTGGTGCTCAGGGTGGGATCAGGTATGAAGTGCCTGGAGGGTAGAGAGGAAAGTAGTTGAAGACAGCAAGCGCTGAGGGGGCTGTGAGTCCCGAGGAAGGCTGAGGGAGGTTCTGAGGACAGACCCCAGGGGCGCTGTTAGTTAGGATTTGATGTGGGCTCACATCCAGATAGAAAGGATCAGCTTCTCTTTCCCAGAAGTCCAAAGAGTGAAAAGGAAGAGGGCTCCATGGTTGGCTGAAAGCAAGGAGGATGGGGGGAGGGCTCTCTGGAAACGTCTGCAAAAGCTGAGGCCAAGTGAAACAGATCTGTGCGCACTGTGGGTGTTGGCAGTCTGAAGGCCAAGTCCTTGTGCCCTTCACAGAGCTGCAAGCAATGGGGATGGCCAAGAGACCTGATGGAAGAGAGGGGATGGAGAAAAGAGGACAACCAGAGAGGCCAGGGTGATGTCAGGACCTCTGAGCACCAGCCACATGCTGGGGGTCACCGGACTCTGCTCCCAGCTCGCTTTCCTACCTTCTTTCTCTTCTTGACATGGTTCAGTCTTGTCCTTACTAAGCAAGGGGGTAAGCAGTAAGATGTGCAGATCTGCTTCAGTTCCATTCCACAAAAGTCCACTGCACTGTTTACCAGTGGGAGGTGTCCAGAATCCCAGAGCAGGCAAAGCCCCATGCTCCACATGGAGAAAGAGACTCCTAGTTTGGTGAGTTGGCCCCAAGGCTGACCACCATCTTCAGGCAGACCCTTAGGAAAGGCCAAGAACTGAGAGGAACAGCCTCAAGGCTTGGAAGGCTTTTCAGTAACAGCAGAGTTTAGGCTGAACCTAGAAAGATCAAAAGAAGGCAGGCAGGTGCACTGAAGAATTCTGGGCAAGGGCCAAGCCATCAGAGATCTGGTCACGGAAGAGGGCAGGGCATCATGGTGGTGAGAAACAGCCAGGCTAGGCTCGTGTGTGTGTGTGTGTGTGTGTGTGTGTGTGTGTGAGGGGGGGGATGGAGGCTGGAGGCGTGAGGAGTGCTGGCTGCACAGTTAGGCCGGGGAGTGTTCCGTGTCAAATGAGCAGCTCAGACAGCAGCTCAGGGCCCCAGGGAAGCAACAAGGGTTTGTGACCTTATTTGGAGAAAATGTCTTTGTAAATGTAATTAAGGTAAGGATCTTAAGAAGAGATCATCCTGGATTATTTGAGTGGGCCTTAAATCCAATGATAAGTGTTCTCACAAGAAGATAAGACACAAAAAGAAGAGAAACACAGAGGAAGAGGTCTGGAGCTGCCAGAAAGCTGGAGGAGACAAGCAAACACATTGCCCTAGGGCCTGAAGAGGGGGCATGGCCTGGTGACCCACCTTGGTTGGAACCTGGGATAATGATTTTATCAGAGAGCACTCATTTCCCTAAGTGCAGGCCGAGCACTGCTTGAAGGGAAGGACCATGGCTCTTTTACTGATTATCGAAGCCTCAGCACTAAGTACAAGTCCCAGTACCCCCCAGGGACTCAATAAACATTGGCGGAATGAATGGGAGCATTATTGTGGGGGGGGGGTGTCCATGGATTCACGTGTATACAAAGCACTGGATGTACAAGAATTTCATTTGAGAGTGGGGCTGAACCCATTTAGGCACTTTGTTCTTTTGTATTCCTTGGTCAGGAAATAAAAATATTGCTAGCTGTAGTTCTATGCAGGGCCTGCAGAATGGCCTGATAATGGTGCACGGGCGAGAAGGGTGGAAGAGGAAGTGAGGTCTGGCCCTGTGATTCTTGCTTTCCTTCTCAGCCTGCTTTTAAGCCAAACCGAAGCGTTAGCAAGATGAGGTCCGGTGCAGTTTCTAATCCAGGTAGGCCCATTGGGCCTGACCAGCCGGCAGCAGTGCTGGTCACAGTGAGTTGCTAGCAGCCCTCCTGTGGACATTCATCAGGGAGGCCTAGGCATTTATCCTGCCAGGGAATGCCAAGGATGCTCCAATCCTGTCCAACCCTTTCCTCGTCCCTCAGTTCACTGATGAGACTAGTCTGTAATCTACTGGGATGTTTAGTAAGACAAACCCGCATCTGGGAGCTTCCCTCACAAGCCTTTTGGAGGCAACTGTGCACTTTGCTTTTGGTCCTATTTTGCAAAGGGAATCCGACGACAGGTTTTGGAGAGCTGTTAGTGCCCTTTAGAGGGCTCTGGACCAATGTGCTGGCTGAAGAGAAATGGCTTGGACAACTTGTCTTAAAAAACCTGGCAAGCAAATCTCCTTTCTTTATTCATCAGGGATATTCATGCCTAAGTAACCACTTTGTTTTTTGGGATTTCATCGTGAGCCAAGGTGGGCAGGCAGGAGGGGCACAGGGACCCAAAGGGCTGGGCTCAGGAGGGAAGGCATGGTAGCGGAGGTTGCCAAATTGAGACAAGTCGCCAACACTGAGAGACGCACTTGAACCAGGAGGCTGCTGAGCCGGACCTCACTGGTGTGCCTAACCGCCTCTGTCTCCAGTGTGCCAAGATGGGGTGCTACAAGGAAAGGCAGCTGTACAAAGCCATCCACACAGAACGTGATGGGGTTAAGTTTGCAGAAAGCATTGCTAATATGAATGCGAGGCTGGGGTAGGCAGGTGTTGTGGCTGGTGCCACCTGGCCACTGGGCGTCTTCCAAGTGCACTGGGGACCAAGTGACAAAGCCTTTGTGAAAAGAAGGCTGAAAGAAGAACGACCCTTCATGGCAGTGTGCTAACTGAACTTCTGCCTGGGAATATCTATTACCATTTTCCCTTTGACATCACCCTGGTTGCAGGAATTTCATTCATTTTCTTGTTTCATAGCCATCTTGTCCTGAACATATATTTGCTGTGGCATCTGTCAAGACCAAAAAAGAAGTTTTTTTCTATATACATCAGCTACATTCATATTCAATTTACTTTCTGAACATGAAAGGTTTAAACAGAAAGCATTCATATTGCATGGATTAATTAGATGTTTTAAATTAAGAAAAAAAATCCAAAAAACAAAAAATAAGAAAACAGAGAATACAATATAAAACTCAGCAGGCTTTGATTTTCTGCCATGAAGCTATTAAAAAAATAATTAAGACATGCACAGCGAACTGATTCTTTGCATGCATCAGAGATATCAAAGGCACATGTTTGTTTTTAGATTAGCATGTACATAAATTTAGCCAAAACTGTGGGCTTGGGCTGTGAATTGACCTAAACCTGAGCTCTAATCAGGAACCAGGTGCAGCAGGCCAGACCCACCCTGGATGTCCAGCCCCTACCCTGGTCATGGTCATGGCAAGTGGGCTTCCTTCCCATCTCAGCTGATTTGAAAAGGCAGCTGAAAGGCTTGAGGTCGTAAGTGCACTTGAAGAGGCCTTTAGAATCTTGAAACCCTACAGAAAAACCTTGCAGGAACCGAAATGCACATTGCCAGGTTCCACCTGTAATGCAAAGCCATCTTGCCGGAGAAGCGCTAGATCTGGGCTGCTTTTCTCCAGTAAAGTTCTGAGATCCAAGCAAACTAAGCTTGCTCCAGAGCTCGGTTATGTCTACACACGTCCTTAAATTTTAGCCTCCTAGTATTTAACTGCAGAGATATGAGCCATGGTAGGTTTTCAAAGCACTTATTGATAAGCATTTCCAAACATTACCATTACAGCAGACTAAATATAAAGGCATCTGACATGCAAAGAGTTTGAAGTGGGAATGTCTTAATATTACGCAATTTCTTGGTCTGTTGGCTTTCAAAAGCTTGGCTCGAACACATGGTAGCCCCTGAGTCCCTGCATGAGCCCGGGCACTACACCCAGCACTCGTGATCCCCATTGGCAGTTGCAGGGTCTAGGACAAAGGGAGAGGGCACTTCTATCCCCTGCACCCCCCAAACCCTATCTTCCTGGGCAGAGGAAGGAGACCTGGCCCTTCTAGAAAACTCACTTCAGCGTGGGAGGATCCCAAGGGTCTTAAAGATGCAAGACCCATAAACTGGGGTTCCCTGCTTCCCCCTATAAAATGAGGGCCTCTCCCTCCATCCTCAAAGAAGCAGAGCTATGAAGCAGGCAGCATATCCCTAAACCACCTCTAAGCTTCAACCACATGCAACAGCTGGGCTGCATTCTAGCCGAGCCCACCAAAGGGTAACCTGACACACTGAGATCGCATCCTAGACCACTCATCGTGAGGACACCCCGAGAGCACATGAGAACTCCCAACCCCCCACCACACTGTGCCCCTCTTGAGGGCTCCAGTCTTTTTTTCCTGCCTGGGCACTTTAAAAATTTCTCCCTAATATTCCTTTCTAATGTCTCAGCATCCCACAATTCTATTCAGTGACTAAATAAGTAAGTGAACACTCAAGTTGAGGTCCTCATCTCCTCTTTGGTGGATATGCCACGTGGCCTTAGACAGGGGGAGGAGTGTCTTGGTTACTTTTCTCTTATTGCTGGGACAAAATACAAGACACCCAAAATTAAGGGAGGAAAGGTTTATTTAGCTCACTGTTTGTGGAGGTTTCAGTCCATAATCAGCTGGCTCCAAGGCAGGGTGAAATGGCACTGGTGCAGCACTTCAGGGCAGCAGCTAGCAAAAGCAGCCAGAGCAAAACGGAGAAGAGCAAATCTCTTCTCTTCCCTTATATTGTACCCCTTGCTCCCCGTCACAGATGTAGCGCTCACAAAATCTCTGTGCCCTCTTCTTGTGCAAGGTGAGGATGTTTATAAAGTAAGGATCCTGGCTGGCTGCTGAGTCACCTACTTAAGCTTGTAAACTTCCCAAATTGATACAATGTATCAACCATCACAAGGAGCCACCATTTTTCCAGATGTGTAACCCCTTGTGACTCACCAGCCACATTTTTTATGACCTCTCCAGCCCTGTGTGCCTACGGATCTTCCCAGGAAATAGCTCCAATGACCACCTGAGTGCACTGGTGGGGACCTTGCAACCTGAGAGGCTGTGGGCACAGGCGCCCACCTTTCCTGGCAGCTCCTCTGTGGGCACCTCGGGCTGAGGGGTTGTGGGAGGCACCCCCACCCGCAGTATTCGCGAGATCTGTGACTACTGATTATTTCTTACTTTCCAGCCTGGAAATATACCAACTCTTTTTAATCCAGAGATTCATGACTTTCCCTGGAGGGTTAAAATATAAATAGCAGTTTCTAACCATGATAATAAATAGATGAAACTAAGCAAACAATTTATCAGCTGTCCTCACAGCCTCACAGTGTGCCTGCCTGCCTGACTGTCTAATGTGCCCACAACTTTCCCTGGGCACGCTCTCATTCTGCACAGGCTGGAAGACAGGCTGGCCAAGTGGGTCTAAAAATAAAATGAACAAGAGGTTGACAACAAGCTGCTACCACCCAAGCAAAGGACGCTGTCTGCCCAGAGACCAACCCCTGGTGCCCAAGCCCACTGTGCGGGGCCTTGGGCTCCCTGGCCCCTCTGAAGTACGCCCAGACTAGAGTTGCTTCACGAGGCAGGGGACAGGCGAGGTGGTGCTCTCAGTCATTCCTGTTGTCTCGGGGAGTGCCCTATCGCTGGAGCAGCTGTGGGATGGTGGGCTTGTGATCCCAAGGCCAGGCTTGCCCTGTGGGTATCCTCCAGAGCTGGCCCAGAGTCTCCCTAGAACCCTGGTACATCGTAAGCCCTAAGCAGGTCCAGCCCTGGGACTCTGAGAAGGGCAAGCCGGGCCCCCAGGCCAGGCAGGCTCCTGGCCCAAGAGGTTGACAGGGGAAAAGTGTTGGGCCAAAGTCACATGAAAGTCAGGGCTAGAGAGGGGCCCTGTGATCTGCAGCCAATCCTTTCTTTTTCTCCTTTCCTTTCCTTTCCTTTCCTTTCCTTTCCTTTCCTTTCCTTTCCTTTCCTTTCCTTTCCTTTCCTTTCCTTTCCTTTCCTTTCCCTTCCCTTCCCTTCCCTTCCCTTCCCTTCCCTTCCCTTCCCTTTCCTTTCCTTTCCTTTCCTTCTTTCCTTCCTTTGTTCCTTTCTTCCTTTCCTTTCTTTCTTTCTTTCTTTCTTTCTTTCTTTCTTTCTTTCTTTCTTTCTTTCTTTCTTTCCTTTCGAGGTAAAGTCTCACTGTAGTTCAGGCTGGCCTCAAACTCTCAGTGACTCTCTTGCCTCAGCCTCATAGGATTGGGATAATAGCCATGTGGCACCACACTGGCATCTTAGCACAGTCTTCCCAGATGCCAGGCAGCCATGGAGGGCTTGGCAGCCTGTCCCGGACCCTCAGAAGTCACTCATGCCATGCTGAGGCCAAGAGAGATATTTCTCCCTCAGGGACTCTGGTGGCCTGGCCTGGATGACTCTGAGTCACTTCTTATGTCACCACTGGGGGTGACATCTTCTGAGCACGTGGTCCCCAAGGACCCAGCATGCATCTCAAAGTGGCTTCCCTGGCACTGAGTCTGCCGTGGTGGCAGCTGTTGGAGCTTTCTCACCAAGTCCCCGAGGAGCCGGGGGCAGCAGCCTCCCTTCCTCCCAGGCTAGCAGGGGATGTGGGGACAGATCCCAGGCACCAGGGCCTCTTGGCTATCCTGCCTGCCTAGCACGGGCCGACTCAGCACCCGAGCCCTCCAAGGGACAGGCATGGGCTCCTGCTGCTCACAGCTTGGGGACATTGTCAGCTGCACCCAGGACTAGGCCACTAGAAGCAAGCAGCTGTGAGCTATGGAGGCTGTTGGACTGATGAGCTGGAGGGACATCCTAAGAGAGGCCAGGGAAGGAGTCCCTCAGGCTCATTAGTCCAACAGCCTCTATAGCTAGACCTTCAAAGCTTTCACCTTGGATCTTACCTGTGTTCCCTGTCTTAGTCAATTTCTCAGAGCTGGGACAAAATTCCCAACACTTGCAACTCACAGCAGGAGAGGTATAGTTTGGGTCACAGTTTCAGTCCATGGTCGGCTAGCTCCAAAACAGAAACAGCATGGTGCAAAGGCCTAGATAGAAGAAACCTGCTCACCTCATGGTGGCCAGAAAGCAGAGAGATAAGGGAGGAGCCAGGGAGGGACACATTATACACCCTTCCAGGTCAAGCACCCAGTTACCCACCTTTAACCAGGTCCTGCTTCCAAACAGCACATTTGGCTATGAACTCATCAGGGAACTAATCAACGGATGAATATACCACCACTGCATCCAATCACCTTCCAAATACATGAACACTTTGTGAAACATTCCAGGTCTAAATCATAACATGCTCTATCCAGGTAAAGGCACCCCTGATATGATGTGACAAGTGTCAACTCCTCCTGGAGTTTGGCCTTCTCCCACCTCTCTCACTTCCTAGAATCCTAGACTATAACAACCTGAACCCCACTTTGAGGCTCTGCTAGGCCTCCTGCTGCTTGGCCCCTGTTACACTCACACTTTTCAAGTAAACAATTCAGTTAAGTCAGAGGCAAACAATTCAATAAAACCAGAGGCAGAACTGATAACTAGCTAGTTTAGAGTATGGATTTTTTTTTGGCATGACTAGTCCCAGTGGTTTTCTAGCAACCAGTTGATTGACTGATCATAACCCTTTCCCCTAAACTGATTTTTTTGTGTTGGTGTAGCTTCTGTGCCAGAAAGACACCCAATGCCACTGGCCTCTCATGGGCCACACTTGGGTGAATACCAAATGGGCAAGCCATTTGAGCCTTTTGGAAGGGGGGCTTTCTTCTCAGTTGCCTGTGAGGTTGAATTCCAAGAAAACTGTGACTGGTGTGTGGGAAGAATAGCCCTGTCCATTGAACTACAGCCCTACCTTTCCTTCTAGCATTTTTGGAAAGTCTGAAAAAATTCTGGCCCATGTTTTCTCCTTGGGCTATAGGAGCCACCCTTTTCCTAGTGTGAAAAGCAAGACCAGGATCCAATCCCAATGCTTGCCTGTGAAAAGACTCAGTCCTCTAAGAGTTGCTGACATCTAGAAGCAAACAGACTGTGGAGAGACAATTAGGCTGATGTAGGCACTCTGGATTTCCATTTCATTCCTTTTTAACTGCCTCAGTGCCAGCTGAACTACAAGCCCCAGGAGGTGAAATTGAACCCAAGGATTTCCCCAGCTATCTGGAATGAAGTTTTCACTTCTATAATTAGAGACCCAGAATGTCAGGCCTGCAGGGGCCCTTAGGATCAGCTGGCCTGTCTCCATCATGGGGCTGACAGCCAGGCAAAGAGGCCCAGCTTGAGGTCTATCCCAGCTTCCCTCAATGCCTGAGCCCTTCTTGCTCCACTTTCTGCAACTGCCTCTTCCTACTGCCTTAGTCTTGCCTCCCTGCCACAGTGGGTGCTCCACAGGTACTTGGTGAAGGGAACCAGAACTCTTCTACAGTCTCCCGGTGAATGAAACTCAGATCCACAAGCAGTCAGCTTTCCTAGTAAGTGGACAGCAAATTCTTTTCCTTCGAGATCCCAAGACGTGCAGGAAAGCACTCAGCACCCATCCCCACCTGTACCGTTCTCATCTGGCATCCTACATCCTTCCTGCTGAGCCACTCTGTTCCCTGAATTCCCCGTGTCATTTTCCAATGCTAGGCCATTGCTCCAGCTGTTCCCTTAGAGCCACTCCACTCCAGCTGTCTGTCAAGACACTTAGATTCTTCCCTCTGCAAAACTTTCCAAAGAGAGCACCATCAATTCTCTCCCATGTGCTTCCATGAGCCACTTATTCATACAGATATATACCAGACACTGTTCTAAGGATAGAGGAGACAAAAGGGGACAAGACAGACAAAATTCTGCCTTCGTGGAGCTGACAGGCTACGGGAAGAGAGGCAACAAACGGGTAAGTTATGGAGACTTTAAAAGGTGCAATTCACTGTTACACTGTATTTTCTTACCCATTCAAGTGGCCCTTCTTCTCTGCTGACTTGTGGCATCTTGATTTATTTGTGTTCCTGTCTCTCCCCTGGGGCTGAGCTCCTCCAGAGTAGAGGCCAATACCTAATCTTCTCTGCAGCCCACAGCATCAGATACACACACAAGAAATGTTTGTAAAATGAGCAAGTAGGTGAGCGAGAGAGTGTGTGAATGTATAGAGATGAGTGAATGGATGAGTGGATGAGTGAGTGAAGGGATGGATGCGGGAATGAGCGGCGTATTTAATGAATGGATGGTCAACGTGTGTGTATGCGCGTGCGCGCGGGTGCATGTGTCTGCATGTGTGTGTGTGTGTGTGTGTGTGTGTGACTCTATGAATGACTGCATGAGTGAGTGAGTGAGATGAGTGAGTGAATAGATGAGAGTGGATGAGTGAGTGAAGGGATGGATGCAGGAATGAGCGACATATTTAATGAATGGATGGTCAATGTGTGTGTGTGTGCGCGCACGCATGTGTCTGCATGTGTGTGTGTGTGTGTGACTTTATGAATGACTACATGAGTGAGTGAGTGAGGTGAGTGAATGAATAGATGAGAGTGGATATGACGAGTGAACTAATGCATAAATGTAGGAGTGGAAAAGTGAATGAGTGAGTGAACAAGGGAAAACTACCTAGGCTCAGAAGCCTGGTGAGTTTCAGGGTTTCTGAGGCAAGGTTTCTACAGTTGAAGGCTGGGTGGCTTGAAGCACAGGATTTCCAAGGAAAGAAATTAAGCCGGCATTGGCTCCCACAGCACAGAAGTCACACGAGGTGGCTACGGGAAACCCAAGCCATCAGCTTCAGGGCCTGCGCGACAGTGTAGCCTCATTTGACTGTGGACTCTGGTCGTGTTTCAGAGGACGATGTCTCTCGAGGCCTACTTTGCTGACTCAGCCCCTCTGGCCCAGAAAACACTCTCATGGCACCATTGATGCTTCTGCAAACATCAGTGGTACTAAGAATTGACAGGCACAACAGGTTTGGTGGTGCAGGCCTGTAATCCTACCACTCTGGGAGGCTGAGGCAGGAGGAGGACTGCAAGTTTGAGCTCAGCCTGGACAATGTAGTGATTTAGTGAGATAGTGTCTCAAAATAAAATTTAAAAAATTAAAAAAGGGCTGAGACTGTAGCAACACAAAGATCCTCGTTTCAATCCCCAGTATCACCCCCCCAAAAATACAGGCACATTTTATTTCTGTGAGAGAGAGACAGAGAGAGAGAGAGAGAGAGAGAGAGAGAGAGAGAGAGAAGAGAAACAGAGAGAAGAGATCAAACACCAACTTCTCCCATAATCCATTCTTCATTAAATATGCTATGCTGGAATTAGCTACTTATGATGCTATCAAATGCCTCTTAATTATTTGCCAAAGCTTTTCATATCATTTTTTATCAAGTGAATCTTATCTTATATTTTAATTTTATTTGATGTTTAAAGAATGAAGGAAATTATTTTATGACATGAAATGTGAAGAGCCCCTTTTTAACAATCCAGTTGGTGTTGTAATTGAGTTTCAAACATACTTTAGTCTTTTCACAATGTAATCTGCTCTGGGACTTTATTTTCTCAAGGGACTCGGCTAAGCTGCTCTTTACATACACTCAGTCTCTGTAAATATGCTTTTGGCTTTTCAGTAATAATCTAAGTCCTCCTGCTTTGGTGTGTGTCAGTGGGGGTAGGTGACGGAGAGGCAGGTTGCTAAGTGCATGTAGATGTACTAGACCAACAGAAAAATGGGCATTTTCATGTAATTATAAGTATTCAAAGTACACTTTGGATATGCTTCAGTTCATGGGGTTCTGTGAATTATCCCAAAGTCCCACTTCAACTCTCAAACATCCAAAGCCATGTGCTGTGTGTCACTGTTCAACAGCCCAAGGTGATCTCCATATAGTCAAAGCTACTCTGCTTGATTCCCTAGAATACACTTTAACTTCTGGGATTTAGAGGAAAACACACTCCCCTAACTACTTTACAGGCCTCTTTTATCAACTCAGGAATCCTCTTCTAGTTTTCAAGCAGAAAGCTTGGGCACTGTTTTTTAACTCCAACTCCCTCTCTCTTAAACGCTGAATCATAACAAGCCATCATCTCAACTTTCCCATTGGGATGTCAGCCCTAGACAACTGCAATAACCTCCACATTCTGCTCTCAGGCCTGTGCTGAGATTTCCTGGCCTCTCAGATTTACCTTCCTAAGATGCTCATTTATAATCTCTTTAGCTGTCTGACGTGCCAGGGCACCCCTTTGCTTCTTGGGTCAAATCCAGGCCTTCTCAATTGATTTTCAAGATCCTTAATAATCTTGCTATCCCTAACATTTAGCTTTATAATCCCTAATGAGCACAGCGTGGGTCAATAGCTATTGAGAGACATCTGCCTGCTGTGCTTTTGGTATAAGGCTAGACAAATGACGGAATGAAAGAGTGCGACCACAGACAAGCTCATGCATAGATAAAGTCTGATTTATGGTAGAGGAGACACCTCAAAGGAGTGCAGAAGAAATAGTCTTCTCAATCAATCATGCAGGAACAACCAGGTATCCACAAGGATAAATGCTGAAATAGAGTTCTTATTTCACATCACACACAAAAGTCAAGTCCAGGTGGATTAAGGACTTAGGTGTTAAAGGTAAAACTATAAACTTTCAGCAGATCATACAGGAGAACATCTTCATGACCTAAGGGTAGAGAAAGAGCTCTTAAACATGACATGAAAAACTGTAAGCATAAGGGAAAGATGGACCTGCTGGACTGTATCAGGATGAGGAATTTCAAGGTAGTGAAAGGCACGCTACAGATTGAGAAAGGTATCTGCAACACATAAGACTGACAAAAGGCTTCCATGTAGAGAAAATTTTAATTAAAAGTCCTACAAATAATCAAGAAAAAGATAACATAATAGAAAAAATAGCAAAAAATGAACAGGTAATTTATAAGCCAAGAATGGCTAACTGGGTGAAATTGTGCTAGATATCTGAGTAATCAGGAAACCATAAGTGAAAACCACAGTGAGATCCACTACTCACCCACCAGCATGGCTAAAATTAACCAGAGGGATGATGGCAAGGGTGAGTGAGGATGTGGAGCTCCTGGAACTCTCTCACACTGCTTGCTGGTGGGAGTGTACAATGGGACCGAAATAGGGAACATCTGTGTCTCTAGCTGGGTTGAAGACTGTAATAGTCAGTGACACAGCATTCTACTCCTACACACATCCACTAAGGAAATGAGTACACATGTGTATCAGAAGACATGAACAATGATTCACACAGCATCCGAACCCGGGAGCCACTTGACTTCCCAGTGCAGGAGAAGGGGCAAGTGCACTGTGGTGCACACATATGAAAACTACACTATTTAGCAATGGAAATGAATTGAGACTGTCCTGGTGACTTTTTACTTGTCACTGAGACAAAATACCTGATGCCCAAAGTTAAGGAAGGAAAGATTTATTTCTTAGAGTTCTTGGAAGTTTCAGTCCATACTCAGTTGGCTCCAAGGCAGCGTGGCATGGTGGGGCATCCATTCATGGCCAATGCAAACAGCAAGGCACTAACTGGCAAGAGAGACCGACACAGATGCAGCTTCTTCCCTCCTTTACATGGTATGCTGGCTCTACCCCTAGGCGGGTGTAGAACTCACACCACCAATCTGAGCGCTAGATAACAAACCAATCACAAATGCTAGATTTGGTCGAGTCCATAATTCATGAGGCTTGGGGGCCACTGACATAAACCATGACAGAGATGAATTTTTACAGCACAATAATTTATGAAAGACACCACACAAAAGTGTGCGTGTGTCATAGAAGTATACACAAATCAGTGGTGGAATCTGAATAAGGTCAGTGGACTGTAGTAATGGAAATTTTCTGGTTTTGATATCATGTTTTAGTTATACAAGATAGTACCATTGGAAGAAGTTAGTGGAGGGATACATTTGGGTCTCCCTGTACTATTTTTGCAACTTGCTGTGGATCTGTAGTTATTCCACAATAAAAACTTCAAAAATATGAATAAAAAAGAATATGAATGGCATTATTCCATTTCTATAAACTTCAAAGCTGGCAAAAGCAACCAATGGCATCGCACAATGCACCTTTTGTTGGTAAAGTAGAAAGGATAGCAAGGAAGTGGCTTTCAGAGAAGCCAAATGTGAGAGATGGGTCATAAGTATGAGTGGAAGGACACGTGGTATCTCTGGCTCTGGTGATGGTTACACAAGTGTTGATAACAGTTTGTCAAGCTGTATGTACATTTATGCCCTGAGCACTCTGCTTTGTGTGCTATATTTAATAATATATTGTTTATCCAAGATTTTTATATGCAGGCTCCTTAGGAGTCATTTTTGAACAGTTTAAAGTGTTCCCATATTATTGTGAATTCTGCAAGTGGTGGTGCTAGGTAGCACTCCAGCCCCTAGCGTGGGGTCCATCTCAGAGCAGGCACTGCGGGAGGTCGGCTTGATGAAGTTGGAAGGCCTGGCTCAGGAAACTCAGCACCTCCTCTGCATTAGAGGAAGATCTGGAAAGTAAGCAAAGCAGCCCGGGTATGTGGTCTGCCATACAGACTGACAGTGGGACACAATATGGAAAACCAGGACTATTGGGTTCCAGAACCATTACATTGTCCAACGGCAGTGTTGGGGAGGTCTGTAGCCCCCATGTCTTGGGCAGTACCTTTGGGAACCCTGCTGAGGATCCAGCTTGGCTCTTGCTGGCTGCAGAGCTACATCACCCACAGTAGTGCCTATTCCTGGAAGACTATGATATGAGGGCTGCCCCCTAGAGTTATGCAATGCATTGGCCTTAGAGAAGTTTATGTGTAGGGTGGTGGTGTCCTCCTATGACTGTCATCCAGGAAAGGGAAATTGTGGTTTCAGGATACGGTCTATCCTGGCCCCATCTATGGACTATCCATTTGTTTCCCAGGAGACTCCTTTTTAAACAACACATGGCCAGAAAGGACAGCAGTGGTGCATAGAAGAACTTGCTCCTCTGTGATGGCCACCATGGAATCAGGTGATGAAAGCCTACTGTGAAATGTAAAATGCCACTCATCCAGGCAAGCAGAATGGGCTACTGGTAAAATTGTCCTGATTACTATCTGCTTCCAGACACTGGTGCGTTGAGCCAGATGGGACCCGAGAGAGTACCTGGTGAGAATAAAAGGGATCTGCTGAAATTTCTAGAGGGGCCTAAAACTCAAAGAAACACTCTTGGATGGGACAAGCTCACAGCTTTGCAGATTTTGTTACAATTGGCAGAAAGGACACTTGAGTGGACTATTGAGGGCTAGGGTCCCCAGGTCTCTCTCCTAAAGTAGAATTAATAGCACTCAGACCTTGAGAAATACCTCTAAGGACCCTGCAACTGGGTCCCAGCTGGCCACAAAGCCATTTCTGCCCTTAACCGTGATCACTCACCTTTCAGGGTCCCTTGTGGGAATGTCGGGTTTTGTCTTCTATCTTTGTTATTGTGCTTCTTGCTTTTTGCCAGTCCATCTACCTTTCCTTTAAGATGCTACCTTTTAGCTTGTTGCACTATTTAAAGTTCCTTTCTACCTTTTGATATTTTGCTTCTTTTGACAAGGAAAAGGCAATGTCAGCAGGAACAAAACAACTCTGAGAATTCCCGGTCTAGAGCACTGAGGTAGAAGGCCCTTGTTAGAAGCCCCACTTGGATCCCAGGGCACCCCCTTGACCACCAAGCCATCTTGTTGAGCTACCAAACGAGCTGCAGGCTTCAGTCAGTTCTCCTCTGGAAACCCAAGGAAATTACTAGGTTCGGTGCCAACACTTAATGACTAGAGCTACCCAGTAGGGAATGTGATAATGGCAATTGAGTAGAGTAATGCGGAGAAAAAGTGACCAGTAGATTAGCCCCAGAGGGGCTTCTTACAATTGTCCCTCACCTTCCAAAAGCACCTCTCTCACCTACCACCCTGAAACCCCTGGAGAGGGGACCCTGATCTGAGTAAGAATCGCTTAATGGAACCTAGGCCCTGGGACACCCTTAGCTGTGCAAGGAAGACCCACTGAGGGAAGGAGCCCCCCCCCCCCAAGTCCTATCCTTTCTGAGCCTGTGCAGGATGCTGTCCGGGGTTGCTACTCTTCAGGGAAGGTGGCAGGCAGCTGCCTTGGGTGTCGCTGTAAGCCCGAAACCTCCAAGAGGTGCCTGCCACCCAGAGCATAAGTCCTCCCCATACAGCAGGAGCCAGTTGAGGAAGAGGAAGCAAGACCTTCCAGTCACCTTCTCAGCAGCCAAATTCCTCTCCCCAGAGATCTGTCCAACTCAGGTTATTTGTCTAGCATCCCGCACAATTGATCATGCATCATTACCAAAAGCAGAGTGGGGACTCAAATGCAGATCCATGCCTTCTGGGGACAGTGGTGGCCAGCATACCAACAGACATTCCTTTTGGGAGCAGACCCTTGTCTTTGTGAACCGAGGTCAGGTCGGCGAGGAATGACCTTGATAGCCAGTGGTGATGTAGACTGGGCTAATGCAGAGGGCATAGAGGTGGGCTGCAAAGATAAGTGTTTATGCCAGTAGCATTTGTTTGATGTGGAAATTAAGGCATTAACATTCTCCGAACACCAAGGGAATGCTGTTCTAAGAAGGGCTGGTGTTTCGTTAATTGCCCCACCACCTGTTGATCTCTTGTGAGGTCCTGGTAACAGGGCCCCACACCAAGCTCTAAGGCATTTGTCTTGCTGACAACCCTTATCTTCTCTATCACAATATATGGAATGTTCAAATTTGGCCAAATTGTGGATAGCACTCAACATAGTTTGCATTATTTTGGCAGATTTTTTTTCTTCCTAAATGGAAGTTTTTAGAAGATTACAAGACCAGCCGGCCCCAAGATTGGGACAGGAAGTCCTGGCTGGAATTTCTGTGTTTGCTAATCTGGTGCTGGATGAACAGTGCTAGGAAGAGGTGTCCCCTGAGAGCATGGGCTGAGTCCCAGTGCCCACGGAGAGAAGGTGCCAGGGCAGAGCTTGTTATCTGCTGAGAGCTGAAGTCAGGAAAAGAGATAAGTGAGGAAGTTAACTCTTAGCCTGCAAGTCTACCGTGGAGGGCTCAGCTTAGGGAGTCATTAACAATCCACAGAGCTTTCCAGGCATGCAAGGACAGGGTCTGGAGGCCCTCCCTATGCCTGAGGTCAGGTGGGGCCACCCAGTGGTGGGAGGAAGAGTGAAGGACTTAGGTGGCTGGGATTGTGAACCCTGGGAGCAGCTACTTCCTTCGCAGCACTGCTGAGTTCCATCTCTTTTGAGTGCCTTGTGGCCTCTTGGGTGTAATACTTCTTGTTTCACAGAGCCCAGAGATTGAAATGTGCCTGCGATGTAGGGGCAAGTCAGCTCCCCCTTCTCCTGCCAGAACCGTATTCTGCTGTGTTATGAGAAAGTTTGGACGATCTGAGAAATAGCAGGGCTAGACCCTTGGTACAGTCTTTGGTCAGCTCACTAGGGTACCATCAGACAAATGGTACCATGGGTTCTCTATAGGGTTTCCTGGGCCGATGTTAATAAGTGGCAACAAATTCTGGAAAAGAAGAACATGGTAGACCCCAGATAGTGAAGAGCTAACAAAAGTGTGTGTGAACACTTTTCAGAGCTCCTGTGAGGATTCTCAGATACTTAGGGGGTGAGGCAGGAGCCTGAGTGATTAGGTAGAGGTACAAACTGGGCCTCTGACTGGGAGATGTTCCTGGATCCCTTTATCCATAGGCCGTTGAGGCCCTGGATCTGTAGGTTACAGGTGATAAAAACTCTGTGAGGAGGAAGTGGTGTTGTGCTGGCGGTACAAAGTCACTGGCCAACTCATGGGGCCAGTCTCAAGACGTTAGAGTGTTCTAGCTCTCCAGCCTCTAGAGGAGGCTGCTTCCTCATGTAGGCACTCTGTTTACTGAGTGTTGACAGTGGTGGCACTGGCTTTGCTCCATGCCACTTGAGTGAGCTGGAGCTCTGATGCTTGGGACTTCCTTCACCGTGTGGCTCTGGGTTAGCAGGAGTCATGCCTGCATCAGGCAATATCTGGAAGTCAGAAGTGAAACGGAAGCCAGGGACATGGCAGACCATGCACAGTACGCCTGATCTCTTCACTCCTTTTGTTGACATGGGGCAGCTCCTGTCCTACAGCTACTCTAACATTGTCACTTGTCCTCCATCTGCTGGCTTAAGTGAGTGTATACTCATGCTGAAGGGCACAGGCTTTCCCTGTAGGACTCCGTGGTGTGGAGGTGATCAGGCACAGGTGGAGGTGCTGGTTTGTACTTGCTCTTGTCCATGTCCTATTTCCCTCCTGTTGGTCCCTGTGAACTCAGGCTCAATACCTGATGCACCTTGGCCCTGTGCAGTGTGGCAGGTCCCATCTGTAAGATAACCCTCCCATTCCCCATCAGCTCAATTGCCCAGCTTCTCTAGCTGAACCTTGTGTGATGCAAAGACTGCGAAGGAGGAGAGGTTACACACTAGGGCAGTCAGGACCACGTGAGAAGCCAGCATCCCCTAAGGGATGCTATCGCTTTGCATTGAGGCCTACCAAAGGTGAATGCACTGGCGGCTTACCCCACCATAAAAACAGCTCTATTTGCTCCAAGATTGGCTTGGGATTACTTGGAGACCTCAAGTTTCCTTTGTGGTGTTGGGCCCTGAAGCCCTGGGTGGCTGCTGTCCACCACCGGGTGTGTGTACACTGAAGTTAGGAACCCACCTGTTGAATTCTAACCCTTCCCTTTCCCTCCTCACTACCAGACAACTTGAGTCCAAACAAGTCCACTCATCAACTTAAGCCTCAGTTTTCCCATCTGCACAGTGTCTTTATTGGATACATTTGGTGACTTTCATTTTAATACCAAAAAATAGCATTTTGCATTAAGAACCCAAACAAAGGCACATACAAGTTAAAATAAGTGGTCACAAAAGCTTCATGAACTGATATTTATATAAGGCACACTTGATGTTTTCTATTATCTTCCTCTCACTGTTTCATTTTTCTAAACATACATGACTTGCTAACTGTCAGACAGCCACCCATGCATCATGAGTTATAGTTTGAAAAATACTAGATACTTTCAGTAAATGCAGCTGGTCCATAAGCTGCGGCATCTCGTGGGAATTTAGGAGCCTCAGCTGATGACCTTCCTCAAAGTGGCTTCTTCTGAGCATGGTGCACTGGAAGGGCTGTTTGTCCTCGTAGTGAAGTCTAAGGCCTTCATTCTCTCCCTGAGAGGGTAGCAAATGACAAGGCCCCAAAGCAGAGCCTTGTGGTTGTGTCACCTGCCACAGCACTTTGGATGGCAGAGGCCATGGAATGAGGACTCCCTGAAGGTACTGCACACTTTCAGTCTCTGCTTACAAAGCTGCTGTGACATGGTAGGCACCGGTGTTAAGGAATCTTGAGCTGGGCTGAGGAGCAGGACACAGTGGCACTCTAATACAGCCAGAGGACTATACCCTGGGCTGGGGGGCTCGAGCTCCTTCCTGAGAAGCAGACTTGGCCCTCTCTGGCGGAGAGGCCCAAGGGTACCTAGAGGATTCAGGTGGCTAAACAAATCAGTGAGGCCCAAGCTCAGCCAATATGGTACAGGCAGTATGTTGCTATGGATATTCCTTGTGTGGACAGATACTCTCCATTCTTTGGGAATGTGCCCAAGAGTGGAATTGCTGGAGCATATGGTGACTTGTTTTACTTTTTGAGGAACTGGTGCGTGCATACGTTCCTCTGCCTGAAAGCCTCTGCCTCCCTTGACCCTCTTCCCCTGGGGCTCTCCAAGTCCACAGTAGGTTGGCCAAGCTCTTGCCGTCATGCTCAGGGTGTTGTGCACCGTCTTGCTTTGCACCTCAACCACACTCTCCTTGTAGTTTCCTGAAGGCAGGAGTTATGTCTGACACACTCGTCACAGTGATTTCATCTCCTGATTGAGTGTTGGACAAAGCTGTTTGCATCCACAGCAGCAGATGGAGGCCGGACTAAAGATGTGTAGGTTTCCTGTTGAGAGACTGAGTATTGTTGCCTAGGGGCCACCGGCAGCTGCCTCTTGCTGCTCCAACAGCCACTAGGGCAGCAGGATAGATGAAGTACCCCCATCATCTCTTCTTGACGTCTTTAGTACTGCCTAGCCTTAGCTGGGGTCTGATGTTACACATGCCTTCGAGGCATGGCTGTTATTAGCAAATGACTCATGGGTGTAGCTCTTCAGCCTTGCAGAAGCTGGGCCTGATGACACAGGGGAGAGGCCCACAGTGGCAGGCAGGATCCAGACTTCCAGCCCCAGTTTGCAATGACTCATTGAAGTGCGATCTTGGGCTCCGGATGGATCCACAACCTGTGGAGTTCACCACCTGTGGAGCCCATTTAAAGATGCAGCTGGCAATCCCTTGCTCTTGACCAAAGATTCTCATTTAGCGTCTCTGGCGAAGAGCCCAGGAAATATGCATTTCACTTAGTAATCCCTGTGCCGGGATGCTTAACCTGATTTGGAGATTCTATACAAGTTGCTTTGAGAACCTTGTCCACTCCACCAGGCTTCAGTTCTAGAACTCTAGAGTGTCTTTCCACTGAGTTTTCCTAGATGAGTTGCAAAACTGCCACCCAGCAGTTTCATAGGGTGCAAAGTTGGTTCCCAGCAGGGAGTAGCTATGTTGTCCAGGCCTACTTGGCTGTTGCCCTAGAGTAGTTTCCAGTCTTTGAGAGTAGACAGATTCTGCCATCTGCAACTCTTCTCTAAGCCACAGTTACCCTGTGACAGTGGCTAGAGTACCGAGGTATAAATTGAGAGTGTTTGGTAAGCAGAGATGAAGAACCTGACCAACTCCTTCCAGTAGGTACATGGAAAAACTCAGGGTGGGGAGGCACTGCTGGCCTTAAGCAGCATTCTGGGAAGTTTTTGGAGGAGCACACAGGAGCTGTGGCCCTTGCCTGGGGTTGTTCTCTCTTATGTTTTGTTGCTGTTTTGATACTGAGTATTAAATCTAGGGCCTTGTGCATGCTGGGCAAGTTCTCTGCCACTGAGCTACATCCTCTGCCATTTGAGATTCTATTTTGAGACAAGGTCGTGTCAGTTGCCTAGGCTGGTGTCAAACTTGCAATGCTCCTATCCCATCCGCCCAAATCACTTGGATTTCAGGTGTGTGCCACCACACCTGGCTGTGTCTCCCCAGTGGAGTTGGTCCTAATGAACTGAATTTCTTTCATATGATGGCATCCAGAGGAGGACCACAGCTTGCTGAGGCCTGAGTGTGTATTCCAGGCCTTCTCCACCCCTGGGCTACCCCAGGTAAGATATCCACCCTCTCTAAGGCTCTATCTGCTGCTCCATGAGGTACAGATCACGGTCATATGTGCCTTAAGATGTCAGTGAAGTGGAAGGCCACAGAAATGGAACATCATTGCTCTTCTTGTTGTTCTTTATGACAGAAGGGAAACTCTACCAGCCTTGCTGACTTCATGGCCATGGTTGTGGTGCCACGGCCATGCTCCCTAGGGTAGAGACCTCAACAGAGATGAGCCTGTCCTAGGACAAAGGCCAAGAGGAAGGGCTGGCGAGATCATGCATTCCCAGGGACAGGTACAGGCTGGAAGAGGCCGTAGCAGGAGGGTGAGAAGCAGCTCTGCAGAGAAACCTCTAGGATAGCTTCTTAGCTTTGGACAGAAGATGAGGGGAGAGCCAAAAGAAGGCGGGATGCTTCCACAGGGAGTGACAAGGCTGACAACAGATGGGGTCACTTGCAAAAACCTGGGGGTCCTGCCTGCCTGGCTTTGGCCTTCCATGATGAATTATGAGTGCCTTACTCAGCTCCCTCCTCTGCATAGAAGGGCAAATGAGGGCTGAAACTTGAGGACAGGGGCAGCATAGACTAAGGAGGAAGGGCAGTTACAGGGTGGGTATCTTGAGGGAAGGTACGCCTAGGTGCTTTGCAGTGTAGATGTTGTTCCACCTAGCTCAAATCCCAGGGGACTGATTTCCGGGCACAGGCTCAGATGTCAGGCTGTTACGGTTCTTATTTAGATGTCCCGCAAACCCTCAGGTGGGACTTTGGGGAGGTGACTGGATCATGGCTGCGATAGCCATGAGTGGATGACTTCACTGATGAGCTCATAGCTAAATTTGATGTTGGAGGTGCAGCCTGGTGAGAGGAGGTGAGTCACTGGGAATGTGCCCTTGAAGGACGTGTCTTCCTCCTCCGCTCCTCTCTTTACTTTCTCTGCTTCCTGTTTGCCATGCAGTGAGCAGCCCTCCTCCTCCATGCCCCTCTGCCAGGCTACCCTGCCTCAGAGCCAACCGACTATGGACTGAAACCTTTACAAAACATCAGCCAAGAGAAACCTTTTCTCCTTCAAGAAAATGTGGCATTTATACACAATGGAGTACTACTCTGCCATAAATAAGGGCAGATGTGAGTCATTTGTAGGAAAATGGAAGCACCTCGAGATCATAATGTTAAGTGAAATAAATCAGACACATGAACTTATATATCACCTAGCTTCTCTTGTATGAGAAATCCAGAGTATAAATAAAGAGCAAAATAAGTGAAAGATAGCAGGAAATAGGGAGGTAAGTCTTTTGCAAAAGGGAAGGGGATCAAGAGATGGAACCAGTAGCCAGGGGCTCCAGCAGCTCAGGCGCTTGTCTGAAGCCCCCCTGCATACCCCCGAGCGAGTCTCTCCAAACAACACACGGCACAAGTCACCTCTTGTCAGAATCCTCCCCGAGCCAACCTGGCCTCCCTACACTGCAGCTCCCTTCTTCTGCCTTGACCCAAAGCCAACCACTACCTCCCTCACATGTAGTACCTGGGATCATGGGCATGGTGGCTAATTTTCTGGGTCAACTTGACTAAATTATGGTGTCAAATAGTTTGGTCAAACTCTAGTCTAGATGTTGCCAGGAAGGTACTTTTCTATTTGATTGACACTTACATCAGTAGAGTTTGAGTAAGGAAGACAAATTCCCTTAAGGTGAGTGTGCCACATACATTCAGTTGAAGACTTTAAGAGTGAAGTTTCAGGTCCCCCAGTGAAGAAAGACTCCTGCCCACACTCTGACATAGGGCAACTCTGTCTGAGTTTCTAGCCTTTGGGACTTGATTTTGCAAAAGCAACTCTTGCTTGAGCCTCCAGCCCTCCTGCCTGTCCTGCGGATCTCAGACTTGTCAGCACCCATACTTGGGTGAGTCAATCATGCCCACACCTAGTTTCTCTTGGTTGGTTCTGTCACTCTAGAGTTCAGACTACCACTGGGAGGAGAACCTGAGTGTGTTGGCTGAGGTTGGGGTAGTACATGGCAGCAACCACCATGCCCAGGAAGTGTGGACACTCTTGAGGGACTCAGCCAGCCCTCAGTGCTTTCTTACCCTATGTGGACTCAAGTTGCTCCCTGCACAGCTGCCCCAAGCCACTTATATATGATCTAGAGGGGGCACCAGCCTCATGTGTGCTAAGAAGGGCTGCCCAAGTTCCACTGGGAGCAGAGTGACAGGGGATGATATTCCTCCCCTCTTTGGACCTCGATATCCCATCTCTCAATAACAGAACCAGACAACAGAAGTCATTTACATATACAGCACTGTATGGCTGTGTACCAAAAGGAGGCTTACACTGTAGTTTGAAGTTGGAAGCCCCTGCAGTAGGGCTTCTCTATTTTCCATGAGGTAAGGGAGCAGTGGCAAGTGCCCCTGCGTCTGTCCCCACTCTGCCTTCCTCCTACATCATGACCTCAATGTTTTGATGCCCTGCCTACTCCGTCATCTGCAGGTATTGCTCTCCATGCTCTCAGGGGAACCCATTCCCTGGATGCCTTATTCAGCTCCATGCCTCTGCTTTTGGGTGACGGAGGGAAGCTCACTAGTGCTTTTGTTTCATGAACGTCTCAATCTATCAGACAAAGGCTCCTTTCACAGCTCATCGTGAACCCCAAGGTCTCACCATGTGACAAAGATATTTAGAGGACTGAGACAAGAGCAATCACATACAAGGCAGAAAATGGTGGCCTTGTTCTCAGGGAAGTGGCAGCTGGAGCCCCCCTCCCTGTCCTCACACTCAGGCCATGCTCCTTACGGAGGGGCCTGGGAAAGTTGTCCCCAAGCTAGCAGCCTGGTACTACTGGAAGGCCCAGAGCAAAGTGACGATCCAGATGCCCAGCAGCTTTGGGGGATGACTGCTCAAGCCCAGGGGCCCATGTGGCCCTGCAACTGGACACTGTCTATATTCCAGGTAACCTATCAGTCCCCTGGGGACTAGCACATAGGGAGTCCAAGGCCAGCAGGCCTTAAAGTTCAGAAAGTGGTTTTGACCTCCTTTTCCTTCCATTCTTGAGTAAATGAAGACATTGTCCAAAACTACTGCACCCAGCAGCCCAAGACCTGGCAGAGGATTCTGGGTAAAGCAGCACCCTCATCATGTGCAGGGCCCAGTCCCTGGCCAGGTTGAATTCCACGTCTGGGGCACCTGACGGCTGCACAATCATTGCAATTCTTCCTTCCCTAACACAGTCGGCCACCTCCCAGCAACCACCAGGTCAGGCAGAATGGAGATGAAGCTAAGTTATAGTCATCCCTTTTCTTATTACAGAATCCCCCTAACCCCTACCAGAAGTCAATCAGAAATGGATGGCACCCGCCGCTCAGGCAGGTGGCTTCTGGTGCTTCCCACCTGATGTGTGTTTTGCAGCTTGCTCTGGTGCCAGCCAGACTCATTTGATTTAATCTAATTACTGTCGATCTGAAGGCTTCACATGACAACCTCACCTTCCAAAGCAGTTAAGTACAAAGCCCTTGCTCAGAGGCACTCTGTGGGGCTGACAAGGGACAGAGCTGATTGTGCTGCCGCCATGCAGCAAGGCACTGGCTGGACACTGGAGCTCCTTGATGCTTCTCAGTTGGGTTGGGGCCTTTGGGTAATTTTAGGTTCAGATCTCAGGCTTAGCCTGGTCCTTGGTATGAGTGTCTTGGGCTGCTGTAACAAGTTACTACAAACCTGGCGACTTGAAGCAAAGTAAAACACTCTCTCAGTGCTAGAGGCCAGAAGTCTGAATCCACTTATAGGGAGGGCCATCCTGCCTCTCCCGCAGTGTTTCCCTGGAAAGGAGCCTGACTCTCAGCTTCCTACCTCCGGATACTAGTTTGGCTGTGACTTCCTGAGAAATCATTTCTGCCATCCCCACCCTAGTCCCCAGTGTGTTCTCCTTCCAGGAACTTGCCAGCCACACCAGGCAGTTCTGTCTCTTCCACTAGGCAAATGGTGGTCCTTTTGCCCCCATTCGCAGCCTTCCTTCCTTCAGATTGCTCCAGTTGGTCAAGGTCTTTCAGCATGTAGGGCTAGAACTTGCCAGAATGTCTGGTTGGTGTTGGACCAGAGCAGAGGGAGCCATAAACACCAGACATTTGACATTTGTGCCAAACACCCGAGATCTAGGATCGCATGGAATCCTCCTAACAGCACTTTCAAATAGTTTCTATTATTTTGTTCATTGGGAAATATCATGAAGGCCATATAGGTCACAGAAAGCTCAAATAATTTTTCCAAAGTCACACAGAGAATCAGTGGTAGAGTGAGAAGTCTAACTCAGACAACCTGGTTCCAAAGGCATGCCTTACACACTGCACTGCATGCAGTGTTCAAAACTTTCCTTGTTCAAAACACTTCGCCTCCATTGTTATAGCCAAAGGCACTCATTAATCTTCTGGCTACTGCATCGTGACAGCAGCACATGTTCATTCATCTCCCTTCATGCCTCTGGGTCGCGTCCCTTAGTTTCCACTTCCCAGGTCCTCTCCAAGTCAGCCTTGCTCCATTCTGTGCAGGTCTCTTCGAGGAACACCACTCCCTCCTTTTCTCCTCTCCACACTCTGACAACCAGTGTGATCACTGAGAAGAGAGAAGTTAGAGCACAGCAGGTGGGCAAAGGGTTGGTGTACAGTGCTGGGAGCTGGCAACTGCTAAATTGAGAGCAATTCCTGGAAATCAGGAAACAACTATTGAGGCCAAAGGCATCAAAATTAAATTGGCCTTTGAAATAAACAAGTGCATCTCTGCAGGCATCAATTGTGATCATGCAAGTTTCCAAGATGAGCCCTAAATGAGATAAAGCCTTCTGGTGGAGGCTGGACTGGGCATGGGAGGCGAGTGTAGGGTGATCTATGGGAGCCACTAGCACAATCCTGTTGGAATTGTAAGCCATTGGAAGAAAAAAAAAAAAAAAAGAGAGAGAGAATCTAGGCCTCTGGTCTACCTGTGACACTACTTCCTGGTGGCGAGTTCCCAGGTATAGCAATCAACCTTCCTACATAAGCAGGAATCTGCATCATATAAAAATGAGATGGGGGAGGAGGAGACAAGACATAGCATTTCAGCAGAGGCTTCTCCCTCTCAAAGAGTCTTCCAGCCCAAATAGCTGAAGTTCTTGCATTTGGAGGAGTCCTTTTCTCTGTCCTTAAAATAGGACCAACTTTAAGAAGCTTGCAGAAATATGAACATCAACACTGCCATTCTTCAGAGACTCAAAAAAGTCCAAATATGTTCTATGAGCTTTGAATATACACAGCTGCAGCCACATAGCACTTGGGAATTTTATCTGCTGGGCACCAGTGATGAATATTTGCAATCCGATGCAATTCAACAGACTTGTCTCCTGTCCCAGCCATGAATAGGATGGCACTCCTGAGAAAAGGAAAGCAAAGCTCAGTGGTTATTCTTGGGGCTTGTAGATAAGAAAGTATCTCCTCCTAGTATGACGCCCAGCCCACTGACTGATACAGATATGCCAGAAAGCTCAGAGAAAACACGATCGTTTTCATTTATCCACCCAGGAAATCTTCATGGAAGAGGCAGTGTTTGATCCAGGCCTTGGAGGATAAGCAGTGTTTCAATGGCCAGCATTGGTGAGGAAGGAAAATAGCGGCAAGGATGTAGAAGAGCAATTTGGAAAATGGCAAGGAGCCCATTTAGCCAGAGCTCTGTGTCCTGGGCTGATAGCGTGGTCCAAGGTCAGGTCCGATTCTCCAGGTGATAGGAAGCCATCAACGTTCTTGATTCATGGAAGTGTCACACGCAGATGTGCATTGCCTTGTGTCAGTTCCCAGAGTGAGACCCGTGGGCCACTGGAGATTCTCCAAACACTTTAGGGGGCCCATGAGATCAAAATGATTTTCCTAATAATATTAAAATGTCCTTTGATTTTTATTGTGACTTTCCACCAGCACTGGTGGCATGAAAACAGTGATGATTTAAATAGCAGGTGCTTGAGCATGAATCAGAGCAGTGCCACCAACTGCACTAGTTGTCATGGGATTGTTCCCTGCTATGTGCTTGCAGCTAAAAGAAAGCTAGTTCCATTTACAGACGTCCTCAGCGAAGCAGTAAAAAAATAACTTGATTAAATATTGGCCCCGAGTCTCCCTAGTTTTAAACTTCTGTGGGCCCCAGTGAGACTATGCCCCAAGCACTTCTGCTGGAAACCAAATGCAATGGCTAACTTACTGCAAAGCCCTTGTGGGACCATTGTCAGTTGTCAGCTGAACAGGATGATTTTTCAAGGAACATCATATTTACTTGAAAGAATGACTAACTAATGTTATTCAGACTTGGGTATTTGGCAGACATGTTCTTGTACATGAACAAAGTGAGCCTGTCACTTCAAAGAAAACAACTGTATTTTTGCCAATGAGAAAAAAAATGAGTTTTCAAGCAAAAGTTAGAATTTTGCAAAGCCTGTATCCACCACTGTGCACTTGACAACTTCCCAACATTTAAAGGCTATTCCGATGGGATGGGAGGTACTGTTAACCAACATGGCTTCACAATGCTTTCCAATGACATGTGTTAACATATGGAAGTTGTGCACGTGCCAGGTCACCAATATTTTCAGGTGACCCAAACCACAGGTGGGCATCAGATGCATTCCAAGGGCAAGAGAGTCCCGTGAAAGAATAGGGAGTGTTCACGGGTTAGGGTTCACATTCCACACTCCCATTAACCTGAGACTGACAGCCACTGGTTGAGTTTCAGTGTCCTATCAGAGAGCAATGGCCACATTGACCTGCAAAATTCACTAAGATATTCCTCCTCTTCCCAAATACATATCTGCATGAGGCTGGATTTTCATCATATATTTCAATTACAACTACACATAACAGCTCAAAAGAGATGGTAGGATCCAGCTGCCTCTTATAAAGTCAGCCATTAGAGAAGAAAAATTAAAAACATAAAATAATTCTATTCTTCTCAATTCAAGCTTTTGTTTTGGAAAATATATTATCATAAAATATTTCTTGTGTTTAAATATAATGGGTTTATTATATTAATTTTCAAATAAAAGTATTTTTTCTTAATATAGTTAATGTGGATAGATACAAGTAAACAGAAATAAACAGAAGCCCTTTAGAGGCCTTGGTGAGTTTTTGTTGTTGTTCATTTACCTCATTGCATTCTGTTTGTTTTTATTAAGGTAAAATTTGCATGGCATAAAATCAGTCATTTTAAAGTGTATAATCAGTGGCATTAAATCCATTCACACTGTTGTGCAACCATCACTTCTATCTAGTTCCAGAATATTTCCGGAGCATTTTCAGGCCCAAAGGAAATTCCATACCCATTAAGCAGTCACCCTCCTTTTTGCCCTCTTCACAGCCCCTGGCAACCACTAATCAGGTTCTATCTCTGTGGATTTATCCTTAACAAGTTTTAAGAGTGTAAAGTTTCTGAGACCAAAATGTTTGAGAACCACTGACTTAGTGGCTGAAATCCCAGCTCTAATTTTATTAATTCTGTCTCAGTCAAGTAGCTTAACTTCCAGGAATCTTATTTTCTTGACCCTAAAATGGAGATAATACTAATACCATATGCACAAGGGTACTGAGAAGACAAAATGGAAAAAAATGCATGTAAAACTCCTAGTAGATAGCGGGTACCCGATAAATGGCTGTTCTTATCACTAAGGCTGAATTAGGTCCTCTGGGAGGAAGCACTGGTCTCCATTCCCATATATTCTATTTCTAGACGTGACTTGTAAAGCTTTGAGAACAAGAACCAAGTTTTGTTTACCTCAATGCCCCTTTTCCCCAGCCAGGAGACAGGCAAGGAACTTGTTTTTCTGAGCTTTACTCTCCTTATCTATAAAATTCTGATCCATATCTATAGAATTCTGATCCATAGGCGATTTGTGAGAATCAGCATCAGCATAGCAGTGAATGCTTTCAACAGTCTCAACACATAACAAGCACACAGCGTAAGGTAGTTGGATGTTTTGGGGAGTTGGGATGGTTTCCAGTGCTAAAAATGATACTGACAAAAAAAATGCTAGCCTTGTGTCCTGGTTCTAATGTGCTGGGTGCAGATCAAGAGCTACCATTGCAGCCTAAGCTGTGTGTATGATCACCCCGCAAACCTGTCTTCCTAGAGGTGACAATACCAAAGTTGTTATCAACTTCATTCAGCTCCTTTCCGCACACAGGCTGCTTATGTTTGGAAGAATAGATATGCTTGTACTAGGCTTTCCTGCTGCAACTGCATCTCAGCTCGAGCCCCTGGGAATGGGCTGGTCTCCTAGTTTTGTTCTCTGCTGGATTAAAGGGCACATTGACAACTGGCTGGTGGAAATTCTCAAAATACTATCAAAAGGTACCTGAATGGTGTTCTGATAGCCTGCTGGCCATTCCCACACAACCCTTTCACTTACTAAAGGAAAGACACATGCTCTGCTACTGGTGTCCATGCAACTGGTGCAAAGTTCCTTGTGATAAAGCTCCTTTTGATAAATCGTGCTATTGGCATTATGTTACAATTTAGGTCTAAGATGTTGCTAAAAAGTGTTATATGTTCAGAGGTGGGGCTTTTGGAAGGGGATTGGATCATGGGGGCTCTATACTCATGAGTGGATTCACTTACTGATGAATTCAGTAGCTGAAAGTGCTGTTAGGAGTGGGGCCTGGTTGGAGGTAGGTTACTGGGGATGTGACCTGGAAGGGTATATTCTTACCCCTGGATTTTTCTCTGCTTCCTGGCTACCATGATGTCAGCAGCTATTCTCTGTTAGGCGCTTTCACCTTGGAAACGTTCTGCCTTGGAACCAGACAACCATGGACTGAACCTTCTGAAACCATGAGCCAAAATAAACCTCTTCTTTAAATTTTTGCAGTTGGATACTTTGTTCCAGCCATGGACTAGTGGCCAGTACACACGAGGATCCAGATTCTGTTGGGTGTGTGGCTGTTGGAATTAGCTCAGAGCTTCTTGGTTATAGGCTGACTTCATGTTACTGGCTATGTCACTATTTAGCTCCTCTTCACTGCCTCACTCTAATGCCCTACTAATTTGGCTGTGAGATCTGAGTTCTTATCAAAGCCATCTTGAGAGTGGTAAGTTGAGGAAGGTGGGCCCTTTCAGTCATGTTGCCAAAGGGCAGGTCACGTCATCAGGTGAAGAGAAGCCCAGAGTGGAAAGCAAGAGATGTGCATTGGACCTTGTTGAGGACCGGAGACATGCCCTTCCTGGGCCTCCATTCCCTCACAACTCTGGGCTGATTTCCATCAGTGATAGCCAGGGGGCAGTGGCCACTGACTATTCTCTTTGCAGGGCTCTTGAGGAGTTTCTACCCATTTGTTCTGCCCTGAAGATGCTTATTCTCAGCCTAAGGATGTGGATATACGGGAAATTGTACCCTGGGGGTGGCATGAGTCATCATGCGCCACAGAGAAAACTGTCCAGTCTCAAGTTTCACCTAAATGGAAAGTAAGTATTTTCCTTCTTCATCCTTCCCCCAGCCAACCATCCCTGCTCACCAAATTTACCTTCCTCACCCTGTATAAAAACCTCCTGCTCTTGCCATTCTGCCAGCATAGACACCTGGACTCAAGTCACCCTAGTGTCCTATCAACAGCCCTTTGAGGGAGGGGACTAGCTCAATGAGGGAATTTGAGGTTACTAACAAGTGCCATTTGTCTTCCAAGATGTTGGTGCCAAGGGGGAGAAATAGAGGAACCCCTGATGTGCACAGATGGGACACGTGTGGGGACAGAGGGCCAAAGCCAGATGGGCATATCTGTTGGTGATGGCTTGTAGTGAGTGAGTGTCAGGTGGGTAGTTAGGCATGAAGCTCTGCAGGGGGTTTTTAGGGATCTCTGAATTTCTGGGACCCAGACTTAGCTGCAAGATAATGCAGACTCAGTCTCTTGAGTTACTGTGTGCCGCAGGTGTCATGAGTTCTGAAGGCTGGTATTCATCAGTCCCCTGACCCCCTAGCAGAGCATCCTCAAGGATGGTGAACCTGGGTGCTATCAAGGGCACTATGGTAGCTGAGCAGTGGGGTGCAGAGACGAGGACAGGACAGAGGGTAGGTGTAGCTGGGTGCCTGGGCAGAGAGAAAGAGTGAAGAGCACGGGCTTCAGGGAGCAGCCCTATGAGATAATTGAGGTGCAGAAGCCTCGGGACACAGTGCTGCAGGTACACACACAAGCTACACACACTAGATGAGGAGAGGCTTTCTCAATCTGCTTCTGATTAAGGCGAGAAGGGAGCTACAGGGATGCCTTAGAGTAGAGGACCCAACAGAAAAGAGGCCTTGGCATTCAATCTGCCCTCCTATTCCCATAGATGCCTGATTCCTCTTTTCCCCTTAGCACCACACTGAAAAAAATGTATTTTCATCTGCCCCTCCCCACCAAAACACCTCCAAAATCCCAATAACACTTCGCTAATCTTCCCAAGGAATTTAGACTTTTCTTAATTTCTACCTGTCACTCCTGCTTCTCTGGGGAGGTAGAGGTGAGAAAGAATATACAAATTGTTTTCTGTCCCAAAGTCAGCTCCAAGGAAACCTTAGGCTGCAAAGCAGCCATGTGCATAATCTCTCTTGGAGTTGTCACATCAAGGTTAAATTATCTACTTTATTCGTTTAGGAGGCTCAACATGAGCAGCAAATCTCTTAGCCAGGGCGGGGTGGGGGCCCTAAGCCTGGCTCCCGAGGGAAAGGGGTGATATGAAAGCACACACACCTTGCTGAGGCCTGTTTTAATGGTTCCTCTCACAGGTCCTGCCCAGGTTTCTGGTCACTCCAAGCCACAGGGCCTGGGAGTCCATGCCTACATGGCCATAACTAATTCTCTACCGTGCACCATGCTGTTCCCAGTGGCTGATGGGCACATATGCATGATCCCTGCCCTGCAGAATATACAATGAAGCTTTCAATTTCCCACTGCACAGGCCAAGATGCCGAGGTCCAGCAAGGTTAAGTAATTGATCACACCCAGCTGGTGGGAGTGGAGATAAATCAAACTCAGCTTTCTTGACTTCAAGCTCAGTCACCTTTCTCTTCTGTCTGCTGCCTCCTAAGCTGGTGACAAACACTGAGAAGTCATGTTACCATGTGGATACAGGATGGGGCATCTGTCTCCACAATTCTTTTTAATTTACTCAATGAACACAAACATGCGTTTATGTTTAGCACATATCAGTTAGTGTATCATAGTTTCTCTTATATGAAAAACTCAAATTATAAATGAAGAGCAAAATAAAAGATAGATAATGGGAAGTAGAGAGATAGCTCTATCTCAAATGGGAAGGGGATTGAGAAATGGAGGGCGCAGAAAGGGAAGGAAAGAGATGAAAACAGGAATGAAGATGTGTTATGTACATGTTCCAACTCCTCACAAGAAATGCAAATATTATGTGCTGCAAACAGCTACCAATGAACGAATATGCATCATTTCCATAAATACTAGAAAACTCTCTCTCTCAAAACTGTAGTTAAGGCTGAGAACTCTGAATGTATGATGTCAGCAATCAATGGATTAGATGTGTATGGTGATTCTGGTGCATTACTAACTGTCCCCTTAACACCCCTCCTGAATTCTATCCTTGCTTTAATTTCCTAGCTCAAGCAACCCCTCCATTCTTTCCTTAATAACAAAGCAATGAGAAGGAATTTAAAAAAGTGTTACATCCTTCAATATACCCTGCCTCAATACCTAGATGATAATCAAAACTTTTTTGTGGTACTGGGGACAAGTACCACACATTGAGACAAATGTCACACTAAGTTGTGGGTCATCCAGGCTCCTATGTTCAAAACTATTGCTGTAGGCTGAAAAATGTCCCCAGTCTGGAGCCTCTAAATGTTGCCTTACATGAAAAGAAGCATTACTGCAGACTTGATTTAACTAAGGATCTCAAGATAGGTAGATGAATTCAGGTTATAAGGGAACTGGTGTCTAAATGCAATTACATGCATCCCTAGAAAGGAAGGCAGAAGGAGATCTGGCACAGATACCCACAGGCCAAGTGAAGACAGAGATGCAAACTGGAGTGATGCGTCCACAAGCCCTGGAGTGCGGGCAGTCCTAGAAGCAGGAAGAGGCAGAGAACAGACTCTTCCAGATCTTCTGGAGACAGCACTGTCCTGGTGATATCTGGAGTTAGGCCTGGTGATACAGAAGCTTGGGTGCTTCTGGCATGCTGAACTATGACAGAAGAAACTTGTGTTGTTTTCCACCATACAGTTTGCAGTAATTTGTCAGAGCAACCATAGGAAATATGATTATAAAGCTCTGCTGAGGGGCATAGAGGAAGACCCAGGTAAGCGAAGAAGCATGCCTTGTACTTAGCTATGAAGATTCAACACTGAAAACACATCAACTGTCTGTAAATTCATCTATAAATTAAGTAAATTCTCAGTGAAAATTCTGAAAGTATTTTGACATGAATAAAATGATCTAAGAGCTCATGTAGAAGAATAGGCATGTGGCAAACCCTTCAGAAAGAAGACCAATGTGGACAGACTCTCCCTAATACATAGCAAAGCACACTGGGAAGTTCTTGTACAGGGAGAATGCCAGATCAACTGATTAGAATGGAGTCTAGAAATATACTTCAGTATACATGAACACTTAGTATATAATAAAGGTGCTATTTCAAGTCAGTGAAGAAAGAATAGATTACTCCAGGAATGAGGATAGCTATTTAGAAAATCAAAGCCAGGTTCCTACTTCACTCATTATGATACATTCTGTATATATATCAATTATTTACATGTGAAATATGAAACACAAAAATTTCAAGAAGATCCAGTCATGGTAACATACTCCTGTAACTCCAGCACTCTGGTAGGCTGAGGCAAGAAAACTGCAATTTTGAACCAGCCAGGGAAAGTTAGTGACTTAGCAAGACCCTGTTTCAAAATAACAAAACAAAAAAGGGCTGGTGATGTAACTCAATGCACAAGTTCTCAGTTCAGTTCCCAGTAGTGACACACACACACACACACACACACACACACCAGTATAAGAAAACTACATGGACGAATACTATTTTACAATCTTGCAACTAGGATGGTTTCTTCAAACATCATAGAATGTTGAAGTCATATGTGAAAAAGCTATTCATTTGACTACAGCCTTACAAGTAGAAAATTCCATAAACAAAATGACACATATGTCAACGTGAGAAAAAATATTTGTAATCGACATGACAAAGGCTTAAGAGTCCACTCTATAATAACCTCATACAAATCTGTAAGGAAAAGAATAAATTTGCTAAGAAAAAATAAGCAAAGGACAAAAGTAGACCTTTCTCTGAGAAAAGTACAAGTAACCAATAAATACGTAGAAAAATGCTGACTATCATGAATCGAAGCAACGCCAACGAAATATCTCGTTTTTCACCTCTTAAATTGCCAAAGGTTTGAAAGCAAGGCCTAGGTGAAGGTCTTGCACTTGTGGTTGGAATGGAAAGCAATACATTTTTGAGGGCTATGCGGCAGTACACACCCCCTCTCCCCTGGCAAGCCCATCTGGAGAAATCTACATGTGTGGACATGGGAAGATGTTAGCCAAATGTTAACAATAGTTATCTTTGCAAGAAGAAATTTGAGGATGGTTAGTATTTTCTTTGTATTTTCAGTATAGTTAGTACTTTTTTAGTTAGCAATTTTTAAGTGGGCATGTATATTTTATTTCTGAAAAAAAAATTTTTTTTCCCAAAAGGAGAAAGAAATGTGATGATGGGACAGTGACACAGAGCTTTGTAACAAAACTGCCTGCTGCTCAGAAACGGTGCAGCTCCAAGAGTAGGAGCTCTGGCCAGCCCTGCCACTTCCCGGCTGGGTTGTTTCACTAACTGAAAGACTAGGACTGGAGCAGCCCCTGTTAGAGTACCCGCAAGGGTTAAATGAGAAAACATACAGTAAGCACTCAGTACTGGGGTCATTAGCATCGCTGCCATTTATCCTCATGAATGGTGACTACCTCCCATTATGGCCTTCTCCTAATTGCCAGCACCTGTGAATATGTTGCCTGTCATGTCAAAAGGACTTCAAAGATGTGGTTCCCTTAACAATCCTGGGATGAGGAGATCACCCTGGACTTTCTGATTGGCTCTAACTACAATCATGAAGGGTTCTTGTTAGGGAAACAGAGGTGGGTTCGAGTCAGCGAAAGAGAGCTAATGACAGAGGCAGAGGCTGGAGCGATATGCAGCCATGAATTAAAGAATACCAGTGGCCCCCAGAAGCTACAAAAATCAAAGAAATGGGTTCTCTCTGAAAGCCTCTGGAATGCAGCCCTGCCGACCCATTTCAGCCTCTTGATCCCCAGAAGTGTAAGAGCACAAATGTGTGTTGTTTTTAAGTCACTAAGTCTGTGATAACTTGTTATAGAAGCCCAAGGAGACAAATACATCATAAAAGGGGTGAAATGTCACCTTCCCTTGCATGAGGTAGTTGTAGGCTTCCTTCCACAAGATAAGCTCTTGAGGGAAGGAGCTGTGTTGGGCTCATCATTTTATCCTCCAGAGAACAGCCCAGGTTGCAAACTGACTCTCCAATCTGTTCTCTTCTTTCTATGACATGGCCATGGGGCCAGCTGAGGGCTATAGCAGCTAACTCTGGGACTCTTCAAATAGTCTCCTTACAGGTCCCCTCCTCCATCTCCACCTCAGGGCCATCATAACCCCCAGCAAGAGCTCTCTAACATGCCTAGTCTCTTCTGTCACTCCTCTGCCCAGAAACACTCAGTGGCTCACTATCACCTACACGACAAACTCCAGAGCTGTCCTCTGTGCCACCTCCACCAACTTCTGACTTTTCTCTTGCTCTTCACTCTGACCCACTTTAACACACCAACTCTCCTGACATTCTCATGCTTCCCTTTCCCTCTTCCATGTTATCACACCAGCTGTTCCTTCTGCTTTGCAAACTCGCATTTTCTGTTTCTCTCTGCCTGGCCATTCCCAGCCATCCTACCCATCTCACCTGTCCAGCAAAATCCTTTCTCTGTCCTCTTCCAACAGCAATGAGGGGCCCCTGCCACTCACTTCTGGAACGTGTGTCTGGACTGCACCCCAGGCCACTGACTCTGTGCCTGTTGCCTCATCAGACCATGAGCTACTAGTGGTGTGGAGGGTCTGGTTGAGTGGTTTGTGCATCTCTCTGGTCAATTGCTGACCTAGTGTGTGTCAAGCGAATGGCACCCTGACTCAACATCACTTTGGCTGTCACCACCATACTATCACATGGTCTCTTCTCTAGCTCCAGGATCAGGGGCTGGCAGATGTATCTGAAAGGATGTCCAGCCCTGCATGATACTGTTCTTTGATCCAAGCCAGGCCACAATCATTACATCAGTTACCCAGCTGTGGACAAGGGCCTTCCACAGTCCTCTTTGCGCTCTCTGCTTCAGATTTGTCAGTTGCCAAATTATTGCTTTCCTTCTTTTTGTTTAGGTCATGTCACACTGGTCATTTGCTCACCACTGTGGAGACCCTTGACTCTCCTCTGTGGTCCCACAGAGGTCTTTAGAGAAAGCTATAACACCAAGAGCCAGCAGGTGCATCGAGAAACACCAAGCACAGTGCCTAGCATGCTGCAAGTGCTGAGCACACCAATGCACATGCTGATGGTTCTCAAATATGAGTGCACTGGGATCATCCCAGGGTTTGGTAAAAATACAAAATTGCTGGGTGTCGCCTCTTCCCAGAGATACTGATTCAGCAGGTCTGGGGTGGCCCCAAGAATGTGAACTTCTAGTAAGATTCTGGGTGATAGCGGTAGGGTCCAGACATCACACATTGAGACTTGGTGGTCTTCAGAAGGAGTGTGAGTGAGCAAAGGAAGAGGAACTTGTGAAAGGAAAATCACTGTACCACAGGGCCCATGGACTTCCTTTTTATTTCCATGTGCAAGAAGTGCACATGGAAGCTGGGAGTGAAAGACACAGTAGAGAATGAGATCTTGGAATGCATGTGGGATAGAAAGTAGGAGATTGGACGCATGGAGAAGGAAGGGCAGGCTCGGGGACAATATGGATATAGAGTATCTGTGTGTGAATAGATTCGTATCATACATAACATGTAGCTGCTGTTGTTTGACCTCTCTTTAGAAAAAAATCCCAGTGCTGCTGAGAAAGTGACATACAAAGTTGCTGCACTAGGTGAGCAAGTTCCAGCATCCTACAGAGCTGTTAAAGCAGGGAAGAGCAAATCCAAGCAGCAATTTCCATAATTTCTAATCAGTTCTTTTCATAACTACTTGGTCTTCTTACTCATACCTGTTTTGATACATGATTTCTTAGTTCTTAAAAATAGATGCTCATCTCTAGGAGACTCCCAAACATATCTTCTATCAAATCATTTTCAGAGCATAATAATATTTTTATTTTGGTAATAGTGAATTCATCTCTGGGGTGTCAACTCTTTTAGCTGTCACTCTTAGTTTTCCTCAAGTGCTTTGGAATTTTAGCTCATTTCACATTGTAGTACATTTTCTTTTTCTCTGCCCTCTTCCCTTTCTGTTGAATGGTCTTCCTATCACTTCTACCTTGGGCCCCAGGGCCCCCAGTTAAGAACTGGATCTTATCATGGTAGCTCAGGGCTTCCATCCTGCTGTGAGGCTGGGGATGCCATCAGATTTACTAGCAGCTGGACCCGAGTCTTGCCTGGCAAGCCGGCTTGCTTCATCCTAGACCTATAGATTTGCAGCTTTGTCTAATTCACAGTCCTGATTAGAGGTGATTTCAATGCTTATAAACACCATTAACGGATGGAGAAATACAATAGTAGCATGTGATTTTGAGCAGTAAGATCCATTTCCTTCTCATTACCCCATAGGAGGTGCCGGCCACTTCTGGGTCTAGAGCTCAGTTGGCTTTGTCCCTGCTTAGCATATATGTTTATTTTCCATTTTGGTGCACTTAGTGAGTGAGTAATTTATTTCTTATTCCAGTGTGCCTTTTAGCTTTTATTTTTGGAGTTTATATTTTCCATAATTTGGGGGAGGGTATCTCAATATATGAACTTTTAAAATGTCACCTTGGCTGGGGAGGTAGCTGAGTAGTAGAGCTCATGCCCAGTTTGCACGAGACCCTGGCTACAATCTTTAGCCCTGAATAAAAGGCACCTGAGCCAGCATTCCAAATTGGTCCAGCTCTCTCTCAGGAGTCTTTCATAAGTGCTGTTTAGACCCTGAACTGATTTCCAAAAATGCAGATAGCATTAATTTCCTAAGTATACCACAACACAGTCTCATAAACTGAGTGGATTCTCACAGTTCTGGAGGTAGGAAGTTCGAAACCAAGGGGTTGGCAGAGTCACATTTTCTCCGAGGGTTAAGGGGGAACCTCACCTCTTCCTAGCTTCTGAGATTTCCAGCCACCCTTGCATCTCAGGTTTGTACACATCACACCAGTCTTCACATGGCTTCCCTGTGCCTGTGTATTTGGTCTTCTTAGAAGAACAACAATCATTGATTTAGGGCCCTCTTGAATCAAGTATGACCTCATTCTAACTCAACTAGTACTTTATAAATAAGGTCACATTCACAGGTTTATGATAAATGTAAATTTTAGGGGGACACTTTTCACCTCAGTATACTAGGTCGGTGCTTACCTCCCGATTCCCGGCTCTAGATGGGACCATTTGCTTCCCCCAAATGCTCTATTTGACTGGATTACAGAAAGTGAAGTCATCACCCAGCCTGGCTTCAGCCAAAACCTTGGAGTGCACTGTTTGTCTAACAGTGGATCTGTAACATAATCTCCATGCACGTGGATAGCAAATGTTTTCTGCCCCTTGGACCCTGACTAATGCACTTGAGTCTTGGGCAAGTGTCCAGGTACAGAAGGACGAGCTCAGTTCTTTCAGGAAATAACCTGGGAATTCAAACTTGACAAGATCCAATAACACCTAATTATTTGGCCTTGTTGGACTCTATCCCTATAACCCATGCACCTCTTGCATTTTAATCTGCTTTTTTACAGTACTGTTGCCTCATGCTTCACTGTAAGTGACTATTTATATCTGCCAGCCTCACCTCTAGCAGCTCTGGTTCTCTCTTTCTACGCTGTTATTTCTATGTGCTCCAGATTGAAGCCCTGACCAAAGAGTTTGTTCAGTGTGTAGATATGTAAGTGTAGGAGCACCAGATGTGTGAGAACTTGTGGAGCTCCTGGCAAGCAAAGACAGGAAACTTCCGACAATGTTGGCTCTGCAGAAGGCTACTAACCCACTAGCTAAGAGACCTGGGACTAAATGTAGAAACTACTCTAAAACCTGTAGTAGCCCTGACATTGTTTGGACTTGGCATTTATTTGGGCTGGTGAAGACTTTGGAGGGTCAGAGGGATGAAGCTGAGGCCCAGCCTCTTCCTGCTGCTGCACAAGCCTTCTGCCTGCTTCCCTCAGCTGTTTCCTCTGTGATCCTAGGGCAGATCTGGGGCTTTAGGCTCCGGACTTTAGGCAGCAGGACAGGACACCAGAGGCAGTATGGCACGGCAGAAAGAACAATCAGCCTTCTTAGAGACAGCCAGACCTAGGTTTCAATCCCACTCCATCTCATATTGGCTGTAGTAAGTAATTTCTCAGGAGAAATTCCTTAACCCCTCTGTTCTTGATTTAAATCTCTGTAAAAGGAGGATAATAATGGCATCACTGCAGGGATGCTGTCTGAGTATCAGTTTAAACAACGCTGTAAAAGCACCTTGTATGTTATAAGTACTGAATGTAGCCCAGCACTCTCGTCACTGGATATCAGTCTTCTGCTCATCCTTTTCCTCAGCACCAGAAAAGTCTTCGGATTTCCCTGCTTTTCTTTCCCTTCTTCAGACACTGAGTCACCAGAGACAAACGTATCTTTTCTGTCTAGATGAGAAACTGCTGATAGCAATGGGTATCAGTGTCCTGGGCCGAGGACAGCAAATGTGTGTCACCTGTGTGGCCTCACTGCCTTTGCTCCTCACTTTCCAGACTGCAGGAGGCAAGCAATCCCCATGCTCAGCATCTCGTGAGTCCTGGGAAGAGCCAGGAACAACTCTGTGTCCCCTAGTCCCGACTGAGCCTCCTAATGACCACTGAAAGAGGAAAAAAGCTGCTCGCTTCCTTCTCCTGCCCCCAATCCACCACACTTGGGGGCTGAGCAAATAGGTGGATGGGCGTGTACTGCTGCAGAAAGGCTAGCGTGAGGGTTCTGGCCTGGGCCAGATTGCTATTCAGCATCTAGAGCCATGCGCACAGCACTTTTGATGCTTTCAAGGCCTTTCCTGACCAGTGTTTAAAATCTAATCTCTTTAGAGATGAAGAAACTAAGGCAGCGACTGAGGTAGTGAGGCAGGAAGATCTCTGGGTGAGGCAGCAGCTGAGCCTTGAGCTCTTACTTCCTTCAGCTTTTCACACACCATGGGTGCCCCAGTCAACTGAAGATCAAAGAACTAGAAGAAGGCACCAAACACACACACTGTCCTGAGCTTCCACTGCATCAAGGACCCCAGGAACATCAGGCTTCACTCCAAGTAAAGAACAAGCCAATATACTTGGGGACAGGGTACTGTCCTTATTCCGTTTTTGTCACCCTGGCTGTGGAATCAGGGGCAGTATGCTTTGTGGGCCCAGTGCATTGACTTCATGGGAGAGTAGTAGGTTTGGAAGGAGTCAGAGATTAGGGGCAGAGCTGGGATGTGAACCCTTCGTCTCTAGGTCGCTGATACTCACGTGCTCTGTCTTGCTGCGTGAGCTTTCCTGACCTTCCTCATCTGCGAAGCACACATGGCACCCTTGACAACTGTCTTGTACATGATGTTAGAGGGCTCAGAGGGCACCAGGGATGAGGCAGTGATCTGGGATTTGCTTCTTGGTCCCCCTCATGGGGTGGCTACTGGGGGACAGGTGCTGGATGTGGCCTGGTGCGGGAATCATCTCCCACTAAGACGGTGGCAGAACTGAGATAAGAGCCTCTTTGGACCAATCCAGAGGCCTGAAATTGAGCTAGATATCACACTGCTACATGCATAAGGTAGCCACATTTTATAAGGCAAAACAAAGAGCCTAGTTATAATTGTGTTTCACATAAATGGACATTATTTCAGTATATCCATGCATTATATAATATTAGGAATATACTTGTACCAAAAACATATCCACTGTTTATCCAAACCTTCAGATTTAACTGGGAATCCTGTATCTGGCAAGCATATGCACACGTTGGGGTTGGCATTGCAGGAGCAGCAGGTGGGCAGGTTGGGGTCAGTTGTTTGGATATTCATTTTGTACCAGGGGATTCAGCATCCCATGTGACAGGAGAGAAATGATCTCCTTACAAAAACAAGTCACCATTGCTCTTTATACTTTGAGGGCCACCAAGAACACATGCAAAACTGCTAGGTTGTCCTGAAGAAAATCTCACACCTCGGATCAGATCGTGTCTCTGTCTCTCCTTTTGCCCCCCCCCCCAAATGTTCCCAGCATCTTGTTTTTCCCTTTTCACTCAGACTTCCCTGAATAATTGTTTAAAAACAAATAAAAATGATTTCTCCTTATTTAGCTTTTAAATCAATTTGATGGTGAGGTCCATGATTTTTAAACATGTTTATAATCTGCTTCTGATCAAGATGGAGTAAGTACGGCTGAATTCACCCTGCGTCCTGAAAGCACTGATGCACAGGCAAAATATAAGACACGGTGTCTTGCAAAAATCTCCACATTAGGTAACTAAAGACCTCAAAGAGATGGCGAATGAGGTGAGTGCTGCAATTCTCCAGCTTGTTGCCTAGAAAGAGATGTCAGGTTACGCAACAGGGAAGGGAATCCCAGGCAGAGCCTGGTGTTCTCTCTGGGTTGAGGAAGCACTGCTGAGAAGCCAGGAGGCTAAGTGTCACAGGAAAGTGTCATCAGCTACCCGGTCCATATGCTCAGGTTCCTCTGCTCACTGCTGACCAAATCAAAGACATCATTTATTTTGACAAAAAGAAAGAAGGCTTCATTAAAAGCTAGTTCCAAGAAGATGGAGGGGCGACACTCATCTCCAGCCTTACTTTATCCTTCTGGTCAGCTCCAGCCCCATCTTGCCCATTCCGGTGGAAAGGAAATTGGGCCCCAGCCTCCTTCATCTGGGCTGAGAAGAGGGGGTGACACTCGTGCCCTAGGACTGAGGAAGGTTTGAGAAGATACTTGTCTCTGAAGGAAAAAAAAATTCTAACATTGTAAAGTTAATTTAGCTCCACTGGTAGCAAGAATATCGCAGAGCAGTACAGAGAATTCCAGAAATCTGCCGAGGATGTCCTTTGAGTATTTAGTGAGGTGCCAGCCCACAAAGGAGCTACCTAAGGTCTGGAAAAGAACTATCCAAAGATATTAGAAGGAAGAGCACCTGGCCCTTATATAGCTTTGGGCGACAATGCTTGTTCCCAGCATTCATGTGGAAAATCTCAGATTCACAGGACATTGGTAGAATATGCAAGTAGATCTTACCATGATACTGAGAAACAATTGCCCCAACACTGATAATTGCTTGAGTCATGCTTAAACAAGTCATAAAATCAAAAACTGACAGGTTCAAACTATTTACAAGTAAATATGTCCTGGAACAAAGTTCAAGGTTATTTGTAAGAATATAAAAAATATCTAGCACCTAATAAAGACAAATTGACATTTGTCATCCAGCAGAAAATTATCATAAATTCAAGAAAGCAGGAAAATATGACCAACAAAAAGGAGATAAAGCATCCAATTAAAACCAATGCAGAACTGAAAGACATTAGAATTGGTAAATTAGGACATTAAAATAGTTGTTATAATTGTATTTCATATGTTGAAAAAGTTGAGTAGAGATGTGTGGTATAAATAAGACCCAAATTGAACTTTCAGAGTTGAAAACTACAAAATCTGAGATGGAAAGCATATTCAGTGAAAATAATGAAAGATTAAATACTGTAGCATAAAAGATTCATGAAAGATTGAATGCCTAGTAATAGAAACCATCCAAATCAAATGGAGAAAAGAATATGAAAGCTTAAATGTGTGTGTTTGAAGTTGCTTAAGGAAGGAAAGGAGAAGAAAAAAATCAGAAGAACAAAGTTAGTATGTATTAGTCTGTTTTTGCAACTATAATGAAATAACGGGGCTGGGTAATTTAACAAAGAAAAGAGGTTTATTTAGCTCACAGCTCTGCAAGTTCAGGGGCATGGTGCTGGCTCCAGTTCAGATCTGGTGATGATGAAATCATCACTTCATGGAGGATGGAATCCATAATGGCACAAGTGGTACAAGAGGGAATCATCACCATGCCCTACAGGAACCCAGAGGGGAGAGGATCTTTTAGAACAACTGCCTCTCACAAGAATGAGCTCAGAGTCCCAAGGGAATTACCTTAATTCCTTCTTAGTCATCTCCAATGACTCAACCAGTTCCTACTAGGCTTCACCTGCTAAAGCATCCATTTCTCACACTGCCACACCAAAGACCGAGCTGCCAACACGTGAGCCCTGGGGCTATGCCTGAACTATTGCTAAATGTTAACACTGACGTAACAGCATTTCTTTTGGTATCTAACGATGCATATGAGAAAATGACGGATCAATATCTTTAAAGTACTGAGCAAGGGGAAAAAGCAAATTGAAACCTTGTCAACTTTATATCCTACATTCAGAGAAACTGTCTTTCAAAAATGAAGGTGAAATGAAGACTTATTAGAGATCCAAAACTAAGAGACTGCACCACTGGCAGAATGGATTCGGCTGGGAGAGGAGGACATGGATTGGTAACATGGCTTCAGCCCCCACTAAACCCACTGGTCAGACAGCAAAAACTGGGGCCCAGATAAAGAAACTTTGGCTCTTGGTTGGAGAGGGCCTGGGGGCAGGATTGTCTGTACAACCATCTTCTCCACACTTCCATTTATCTTACCCTTCACCCAGTCTAAGCGCCCAAGTCTCTCAGCAAGCCCGAGAAGTCATTCAGGACAGGCGTACTCAGCTTGGGTGGAGGAGGGTGAATGCAAGCCTTGGACCAAAGAATCTCTCCTCTGTGCTAGCTGGGTGACTTGGGGACCTCACATAACCTCTCAAAGCCTCAGTTTACTCATCTGTAAAATAGGAATAACAGTATTTGCAAGGTTGTCAATGGATTGCCTCAGAAGATGTAGATGAAAGAGCTTGACAGCACTTGTTGGTTGTGTTTGTCCCTGAAATCCCCAGTAGAGTCATTACCTTCTGCATATCACACACACCAGACCAAGATGTCAGTGCTGACATGACCCTGTTTATAAGTAAGAGTGTCCTGGGCCCATGCTATGTAACAGGCACTTCTCACACACACACACTCATTTAATCCTTGCAACAATGCGAAGAGGTAGGTCCTGCTCAATGCCCCTTACCCAGATAGAAAAACTGAGACTCAAAGAGCTTAGGCAATTTAACCTGTCATCCTCCAAAGTAATGGGGAAAAGGGAAATTATCAAATGTTTTAACAGGAGGCAGAAGATGGCCTGGGTCAAAGCATGGACTGTCTGTATCTCAACCTCAGCACCCCACAACATCTGAGATGGCCTTGGACCACGTACTTCTTGCCCTGCCACAGGAACGTTGGCTTACCTGCAAAAGGGAACAGTAGCACCCACCTGGGAGGGGGCTTTAAGGGTGGAGTGAGTCGGGATGCATCAGGCACAGAGATTGTCAGTCTCTGGCACTGAGTTTTTGCCAAGATCAATAATTGCAATAATTTATTACATATATGAAACAACTAGAGGAAAGGGGCTTGAGGGTTCCCAACCCAAACACATTTTCTTACTCCGATTTAATCATTACACATTGTACACCTGTATGGAACTATCACATTAAACCTCACAATATGATACTTATTATGTGTCAATTACAAATGTAAGAAAGAATTTAAGCATTAAAGAAGCATCGATCTAAAATGTTAGGTCTTATATTGCAACCTAAGTTGAGACATAATTTGTCCCCACCAAAATTCATGTGGAAATCTGATACCCAATGTGTTGCTGAGAGGTGGTGGGGTGAGAAACTCTGAAGTCTTTAAGTGGGATAAATGCCTTCCTCACAGGCCTAGGTGAACTCTAACGGGATTCTTTAGTTCCCTTGAGAGCAGATTGCTATGAAACAGAGCTGCCGCCTATGTTTTGCCTCTTTCACAGCGCCCACCTGCCCTTCTACCTTCTGCGCTGAGTTGAAGCAGCGTGAGGTCCTGCTGGCAGCATGGGCTTGGACTTCCTCGCCTCCACAACTGTGAACCAAAATAAAATTCTTTCCTTGTACATTACCCAGTCTAAGGCAATCTGTCATGGTGCCAGGAAATGATTAAGATATTAATGACCAAAGTGACTTGATGGCACTTCTGTGTTTGCTCGTCATTGAATAGCTGCTCAGTGTTAGGATGTTGATATATTCTAGGACATCTTCATCGGCCACCAAAAATGGCTTTGTCCTCACAGCACAGCTAGTCAGCCCATCCAGGGGAAACCTCTTTCACGCCACCTCTGTGGAAGTAGGTGCTGGAGAGTGCAAAGACTGCCTGATGTGAAAGGTTAAAGTATGGCAATGCTTGGACTGGAAAATGGGTCTCCACTGAGCTAAGTTTGTGTGAAAGCCAGTGCCCAGGTCTAGGATGGGGCGGGTGGGGGGGTCTGTGGAGTGAGGAATTATAGTACTCAGCTTCTTCCAGGAGTTGAGGGCCATTACCAAGAAAGGTAGATGACGTTTGCCTCTGTCCTTTGGCCATCTGCCAACCAGAAATCCTAGCATGGAGCTTCTGAGACTGTTCTCTCAGGTCAGAGACAGTAAATATCTAATTAGAGCAAAGGGAGAGCAGTGAGTTCCCTTAGACACATGTTTGTTGATGAGCTAGATGTTTTGTAAATATTGTAATGTCACAGATGCATCATAGCCTGCTGGGGGCCTGCAAAGTGAACAGAGTGGTACTTATGTCTGCTTAGCAGCAGTGCTCTGTCCTAGGGCTCATTTGCCAAAGGTTCACGGTGGGGGCAACGTATCATCCCATCTTTGGGGCTGCCGTCATTCCTTAAGGAGCCAAGGCCAGGGAGATGGGAAGCTGCTGCTTCATTTCTATCCCTTGGGAGATCTGCTTCACCACATCAGGTCCCTGCCAGCCTTCACACCTTCACTTCCTTTACTTATTCAGGCCTCAGCTCCTCAACTTTAACCTGGGCTTGGCCCTGAAACCTCCTTAGAGGTGGCCGGTTCAGTGACCAGTGGAAGATGGTCTTGGATCCTGAGAATGGGATGTGTTGGCCACTATGGCAGTGCCGCCCTGAGTTCACCTCCCACTCGATATGCCAGAGGCCAGGTGCTTGGTATGACAATCTGAGGTTTTGACAGTGAAGGGAGCACAAGTCCATGAAGGTGTGGTCACCCTGCTGCCCCTCTCTGGACCACTCTCCTATAGACGGGCACCATATCGCTGTGTGTTCTAGAGAAGGACCAGGAGAGGAAGAGGGCCAACACTGACAGATGAAGATACTGAAGTGCAGAGAGGCTGAGGGATCAAATAACAGCGATTTAGGGAACTAGGGACCTGGGCTCTGGCTCTGTCTTTGTCTCCAGGCCAGCCACACTACTCTGCACTTTTTCTATGTCTCTTCCAGCTGCAACCCCCAAGGACGCTGTGTGTGCGGCCAGCACTTGCGTCGTTATGCAGGGAGGCCAGCCTTTGCTCTAGCTCAACTGGGTGGCCACTGTTTGGCAGAGTTGACTCCTCCTCTGCAGAGCTGTGGCTAAGGGCTAAGTCCATCCCGGAAGTATGCAGGCGGACAATCAGCATCACTCACACTGAATCCTTCAGGCTCCAGCTTGACCAGGGCTAGAGCCAGTCAGGAAGCTGCTGTGGATTTTTCCCACTCCTTTCTCATTGCCTGGGCAGGCAACTTCAGCTCCTGCTCGTGGCTAGCTTGCTGCCCTCCCAGCTCTCCTCCTCAGCACTGCTGCCCCCAGTCCATCTCCTCTTTTCCTGCCTCCCTCTCCGGGCTCCTGCCGCTCTTTCAGTAGCCTGTTCTCCTTTGGCACTGGCCCTTGCGATTGGCGAGCCTTTGCAGTTATGCAGATCCCAGTGTCCTGGCCCTGGTGGGACAGAGCAGAGACGCAGGTGTGCTGTGCTGACACCAGCTGGGGCTACACAGGGAGGGGGAGCAGGGCTTTGGGCCCAAGACTGAGCTGAGACCGCAGCTGCCCAAGCAGAAGTCAAAGGAAGGAGAGCAGTCTAGTGCAATGGAGACCAAGATGAGCCTGTGGATGTGAGCCTGGATCAAATGAGTACCCTGGGGCAGCCCGTGAGGCAGGACTGGGCACAGGTAGCACAGGCACAGGTAGCTCCACTCCACCAGACTAAGACAAGGACCAAGCCTCTGTGCGAGAGTGGAAGCTGCAGCTACACTGCACGAGGCTGTGCCAGGAGACACAGGCTGCCTCTACGTGGAGCCTGGCTCTCTAGGGAGACAGATGGTGTGTATGCAGGGAGCTATTCCCCAAGGAGAAGAGGGCCACGTTCCCAGAGGATGAGACTCTGTGAAGAGATGCATGCGGGCTGTGTGCCTGTGTTGAGCCCAGCCCAGCGGGCAGATGCCAACTACATCTACACAAAGCTTAGATCTGCCAAGAGAGGGAGACAGTGAAAACAAAGAACAGCACCCACACAGGAGATGCAAGCAGAGCCACTAGCAGGGGCTGTGTTTATTCCTGGTGATGCAAATTGCCACTACATGGACCACAGCCCTGCAGAGACGCGATGGCTCCTCTATCTGGAAACAAGGCTGCGGCTGGATGCGGAGCCTGTGTAAGTGCCGAGTGGTGCTCTCCAGGACCTTCCAGAGATCTATGATGCACAGCCCTGTGTGTGGTGAGGCTGCGCCGGCACTGAAGGGAGTTGCATAAGGTGACGTGAGCCTGTATGTGCGAGGCCGCTTTGTGTAGGGCTACGGGAATATCCATCTAAAGTGAACCTCAGCAGCCTAGGAAGACAGTGTCCTTACAGAACCACAGAACTTCTACACAAAACCAAGCTGCTCAAGGAATTTTCCGTGTACCCACCCAGGACAAGCCTCTGCTGTATAAATGCATCAGGCTATCCAGTTGGGATTCAGCCTACATTTACAGAGTACAAGGCTGCCTCCGTAGGCTGCCACCTGTAGCCGCACAGAAAGGTCCTTTGTACCTAATTACAGCCCGCTGGAGTGAACTCTGGACCGCTAGTAGACATGCAGCCTGTGTCTCATAGAGTAAAACTCTACGCTGGAGCAGCAAGGAGTAACACCTTGCAAGTTGATTCCAATAGAGTAACTGTGTGCTGAAGAGCCAGGACTCTGTCTGCCTTTCCAGCCAGCACTCAGAGACACTCACGATTTGCCACTGCACAACAAAACCGATCACGTGTCACCAGGGATCTTTGTAGAGACGCGCCCTGTGACTACACCGTGGGGTGCTGCTCAGGGAACTGGGCAAGTGAAATGGAGACAGTTGTTGCGAAAGGTCACTGACTGCTAGCATCTGCCGCAAGGAGCCTGCAGCTTCACTGAGAGCAGCACCTTAAAGGAAGGAGTACAGCCTGGGCAGGCAGAGCCAAAGAAGGTGCTCCAAGGGAGTCTGGCAGATTTCACCTGCCCCAGGGCTCCATCTGCAGGCTCATGCCTGTCTAGACTGAGCCAACTCAGCAAGGAGCTAAGTGCAGCTTTGGGGCGGAGAGCATAGGCTGCGTCTTAATGGAGCAGAGGTCCACACACAGTGTCAGCCTGCCCCCACACCCAGCCCCTGAGGACCGCTAGCAATGCCTCCTCGGGCAGAGCTGCAGGAGGAGGTGCAGGGTGCATGTACCAGGAATGCAGCGGGGCCACCCCTGAGTGCCATCCTCTTTCTTCCCAGCTGTGGGCAACCAGACAGGCACTGCTAGTGTGGGCTGCTGGATCAGATAGTCCTGCTGTGCGCCTTCCTCCCCAGCACTCATAGCAGGACAACTGCACCTACTTTATCCTTTTCCTCCCCCTCTCTGAGCTTCAGATCTGCCCCTGAGACACTAAGCTCATCTTTGCTGGATCTCAGAAGCCTACCATTCCAGGTTTGGGTGGAGTCCCACCTGTGCCTGAGAGGCGGGCACTGGCTCCCTCACGTAAACTCATACGTAGCTCTTAATTTGAAAAAAAAATCTTCCCAATACAGCCCTCAGGTTGGGAGGATCTGGATTCACAGTCATGTGAGAAGGAGCTGTATGTGTGGGCCAGGAGATCTTAGGCAGCATTTGGAGAGTGATGGGACAGATGCCAATATCAATGTACCCAACGAAAAGCACCCCACAAAGAAAGGCCTGGGATAGGAAGAAACGCGAGCCATGCCTATATTCTACAATGTGGCTCCCTTATTACACTGTATCAGTTACCCTATGCTTCAAGCTCAGAACTCCTCACCGGACGCCTCAGCCTTCTTCCACTGTCTTTTCACTTCCTGCTCATCAGCAATCCAGCAATCCTCAGGCTTTTCACACAGGTACCAGCAACAGTGGCACTACCCAATGAAACTATCTGCAGTGATGGAAACGTTCTCGTCAGTCAGTTTCCACAACACTAACTAATACCTGAGATGGTCAGCTTAAAAAGAAGAAGGCTTTATATTAGCTTATAGTTTGGGAAGTTTCAGCTCATGACCAGCTGGCCCCATTGGTTGGGCCTATGGCAGTACAGCACATCATGGTGGGAGCGTATAGTCATGGAGGTCAGTTGAACTTATGGCTAGGAATCCAAAGAACAGGTAGGGACTGGAACCCCGTCATTCCTTTTAGGAAAGGCCTCCAATGACCTAAGTCCTCTCACTAGACTTTACCTCTTAATGATCTCTGCCATTGTGTAATAGCTTCATGGGCGAGGAGCCAAGCCTCTAAACAAGGAACCTTTGGGGACACTTAGGCAGACCATAGCATGCTCTGGGTACTGCCCACTGCAGTAGCTACTAAATAGATTCGGTGTGGTTGAGAAGCTGGAGTGCTAATCTCAACCAACCCAAATTTCTCTTCTTTTTTTTAAGGGGCTTTTTTTGGTACTAGAAATCGAACTCAGGGCTTCTTGCTTGCTAGGCAGGCACTGCACTGCTGAGCTACACCCCAGCCTGTCTTCTACTTTTAATTGTAATATCTATCATAAAATTTGTTATTTAAACCATTTTAAGTGTAAAATTCAGGGGCACTAATTATACTCATGTTGTCATACAACTTTTGATGTGTAACAAAAGTCCAAAACTTCATTTGTCCAACACAAACTCTGTACTCCCCTTTTTAAAAATTAAAATTGGCTTAAATTTACTTTTTGGCTGGGCATGGTGACACGTGCCTGTAAACCCAGTACTTGGGAAGCTGAGGCAGGAGGATCGGTGTAAGTTCAAGACCAGCCTGGGCTACAAAGTGAGCATAAGGTCAACCTGAACTGCATAGAGAGATTCTGTCACAAAAAGATAAAAGATAAAGTTACTTTTTTAGAGTTAGAGAAGGAGAACAGGGAATGGAGGAAGGCAAATACAACACCTTAAAGGAATACAGACCATATATATATATATATATATATATATATATATTCAAGATACAATATTATATATCAATTCCACAAAATAAATGAGTGGCTTTTCACCTGCCACACTCCTTCGGCATGCCATCTTATCTTGCAGTTAGATGATCATTGACTGCAAACATGAACCAAAATGAACCTCTTCTCCTTTAAATTGTGAATATTAGGTATTTTTGTCCCAGCACTGAAGGTGGCTAAGATGACCTGCCCTCTGAATCTCAATCCTAGATACTTAACTGCCTGATGGGTACCTCCAGCTGGGAGCCTAGTGACTTGTCACATTCTACCACTGCAAAATTAAATTCATTGTCCCCACCCTGACATCACAATCTGCTCCTTTGGGGCACTGTCTCTTACAAAATGGCACCACCTACCACTCAATGGCCTGGGTTAGAAATTTATGAGTCACCTCAGATGCTTCCTCTGCCCTTTGCTTCCAACAGCCAATTATTTCTCAGCTCTACAGATTCTGCCTTCCTAAAGCGTCTCAGCTGAGCCTCTGACTCCTCGGATCCTTTCATCACCATGTCCCTGCCACAGAAGGCTGTCCAAGTCCTCAGAGCTTGCCTTCAACACTAGAGGAGTGACAGAGTGGCAAGGGTTGGCTTCCAGGTGTCTCCTATCTCCTTCCTTACCCCCAGTGTGAGGAGTCTGCAAAGATCAGAACCTCGGTGACCTTGGGGAAAATCTGAACAAGGCAGAAGAGAAGGCTGTCCTGGGTCCTGGGAGAGCCCCACCCAGGCTAGCTAGGAGCACTGGGGGCAACCTTCTTATATGAGGCGCCTCACAGATTGGGACTTAAACCCAGACCCAGGCAGCCATCTCCCAAAGTGAAAGAAACATGTAGGACTAAGCCACCTTTGCGGGAACTGTAAGAGCTTGTTACAGTGAGTTTGCTCCTCTGGTGCTGCCTGCACCACGTGCAGCAGGACCAGGGCACATGTCCTGAGGTGAAGCCTCGGTCCAGTGTGGCAATCTCTGGCACTGAAGATACAGCCTTGGCACTGGATAACACTATATCACACCTTCCAGCATGGCCAACCTGTTCACTTCTGGCCCTTATGGAGAAATGGCCCATGGCAGGACTCTTTTCCATCCGTAGCCCAAAGCTACTGTCATGGGTTGGATGGGCGAACAAAGGCGTAGAGGGCTAGGACTAGAAGCTGTGGGGCCTATGTGACAGGCTGGGTGACCCTGGGCAGCCACGCTACTTCTCTCAGCCTTGTCACTCCTTGGAAAGTAGAGAAGCAGCCCTGGTCAACCCACCCCAAGGATGCCCCAGAAGTGCTGTTGCCCAGGGCAATTCTGGGCTCTCATTGGCCCAAATGCTAGTATGTCAGAACTGGGAGGGTGCTTAGAGAATGTTTACTCTGAAGGATCCATTTTACAAAGCAGGAACTGAGGCCTAGAGAAGCAAGGGATTGGGCTGAGGTGGCCTAGCCAGAAACTACTTAATCTCATCTCCCTTTGTTTGTTATCAAACTTGTTTACTTTGAGATACCAGCAGATTCACACACAGTTGTAGGGAAATACAGTGAAATGCCTTGCCCCTTCCACCCCTGATGGGACAAATTTCATTTTTGAAAGTCAGTGAGTCTATGATGGAATTGGCATGTGTGTTTATGCCAGTGTAGAGTAGGAGGGAGTGATGAAAATAGAAAAGGGCATTTTACATTTAAGCCAGGTCTGACACAGTCTATTCCTAGCAAAACTACAAAAGGATTTCTTTATTCCCTTTTTCTTGAACTCAAGGTTACTGAGCAAGTGGATTCTGAGGAGCCCATTTGGTCTATTAATCCATTTGGCACTTCCCATGTCTTCTCACATGCATATCCCACCTCCTCCAGCACCCACTTCCTTCATGTGAAGGTGCCACACCTGCCCTGGGTCTCTCCGCATCATTAAACAGAAGCCATTTGCCCCGCAGAGTCAGAGCGAACAGCTTGGCTGAAACACATGTGATACGAATATCTGGGTGATTCAGTTTGTTTTTCTGGCTTTTGGTGAAACCAGCTCTTCTCTCCTGTGTTGCTTTTCTCTCACAAGCCTACATGGAAGCCAGCGATTTCCCCTGCCCATCATTTATCAGAGAGACTAGCTTTCGGTTGTCAATCCTCAATAGCCAAGTCTCATCTTTATTTCTTCTCAAATTCTTAAATACCAGTGAGTGATTAGAATTTATCGTGACAGCCAACAGCACTTCAGAGACAGTTTTGGCTTAAGCAATTAGCTTCAGTCTCCTTTCTTTGGGGAGTGACTTGGGAGTCATTTTATAACCTTTCAAGTATTGATCATAGTTCAATTTGTTTTTCATAGCCATGAGCAGCACGCTCAACACAACTTTTAAATAACCAGAAAGAGCCCCTCCCCACCCCACTCTAATTAGCTTACCTAGTTTGTGCCAGGAATCCTCTAGTAAAGCTTTTTACTTCCCTGCTTCAGTGAAAGCTGAAGGTAAACTCCAGAGCAAAACATGCTGGACACAAAGCCTGGACCACTGGAGAAGGTCATGCCTGGGCGGGAGTGGAATGCTATGCTGTCCACAGAGGTGACCCCTGAGGGACAAGAGAAATCTATGCAGAACCAGGAAGTACGGGGAGGATGTGGAGAGGGATGCACCGCAGTTCGGCCGTGTTTGTCCCTCTTGACCTGAGCAGTCTAGGACAGTGCTGGCCAATGGAAATTTCTGTGATGATGGAAATGTTCCAGTTCTGTGCTGTGTGGTAGCACAGGCACCAGGCAAGGGCGGCTATGGAGCACCTAAAGTGTGGCTAGTGCAGCCAAGTGAACTGGGTTTCTAACTGTGTTTAAGTTGAAATAGCCATATATAACCAGTGGCTACCCTAATGCACAGTAAGAGTGTGCGAGTGAAGCCCATCACAAGTCCTCCGGAATTTACTCACACCGAGTCCCCCACCCCCACCCCATGGGTGCTTCCTAAGAATGTTGCTGGGTGCTTTTTCTTGCTAAGAATTTGGTCAAATCCAAAACAGAGCTCCATATGTATAGGTTGGACAGAAGGATCATACTAGCCTTGTTAAGCGACTCTTTCTGGGAGCTTGGGAGCCCACTTGAGCATGGCATGCTCACAACTGACTGGCAGACTGCAGGAGACATTTGGGGTCCACCTTGCAATCCAAGGGCATGGCTTGTTCCTCAGATCCAGTCCTTGGTAACCTTTAGCACTAATCCATGTGGCCTCTGCTACAGTGGCTAGGAAGCCTCACTCATCACCGTGGAGGGGAACATGTGCATAAGGTTGAGGGCAGGAAGGAAGACAGGGGCAAGGGCTTTAGTCCTCTCCCCAGCCCAGTCCTGGATCCCGAGGACAATGAAAATTCTGATTCCCTTGGGATGAGCTGAACAGCGCTATCAGACAATAGGGTCACAGTAAGGTCCCTGGGTTCTGAAATGCCCGCAGCTCCTGGAGGATTAATGAGTAGGATTTATTGAGCACCCACATGCGACACACCAAAGGTGTGAATGACATCAAAGCAGACACCTCTGCTCCCCCTCCAGAGAGGTGGACAGGGAAGGGCCTTCCCTCTTCCAGCCACAGCTTCCAGGAGACCAGGTCAGTGGGGTAGAGCTCTAACTCCCACCCACCAAGCTTCGGCCAGGACTATGCCGAGCCTGGGCTTGGCAATGAGGGAATGCCAGTGCAAGAGAGGCCAGGAACATCGCTGTTCAAAAAGCCTGAGCCCAGTGCAGTGGGGAAGCGGAGGGGAGCGTGGAGAAGGAGAGCTGTTCCGGAAGGAAGGTGAGAGGTGAGCCCTTAGAGACAGAAGTGCAAAGGAAGAGAGGATCCAGAGTCAGAGAGAACTGAGTACCAATCCAGCCCTGCCTTATGATGGCTGTGGGTATACAATGAACATTTCCGTACTCCAGGTTCTTCATCTGTGAAGCCAAAGTAATAATAGTACCGTTTTTATGCAATAGGGCTGACACCTGGAATTGGCTAAAACAAAACTTATGTGAAAAGCACCTAGCCCATACTTGACTATACTAGACTTTTCACATAGAGTGAAGTTTCTTATAAAAGAAAAATTTCTCATATAGGAGAAACTGCGGTATTTAAGCTTGTGTGTCTTACTTATTTCACCTAATGCGGCGTCAAGGGGCATCCATTTACCTATGTATGCCTCAAGCTTACCCTTCTTTATGGCAGAGAAGCACTCCATTGTGTAGGGTGGTCTTTTTCAAATGGGAACAAGAGACAGAGGGAGGGAAAAGGGATGAACAAAAAGCACTGAAGAAAGAAGTGAAAATGGAACTTTTGCAAATGGAAAGGAGCCCAAGAGTTGGAAGGATCAGGGGAGGATGGGAGGGGCGGGGGATCAGAAAAGAACTAAGGTATGTGATGTATATGCACCAATTTCCTATGAGGAATGTAATCATTATGTATTGCAAATATGGACTAGTAAGTTTTTAACAGTGTTTTTTTTTTAAAAAGAAAAAGTTTTGAAGAAGAAGAATGGGGTGGGAAGAGAAGGGCAGTCCAAACTAGAAGGTTGAGGCCATCATGGAGAGTAGGTAAAGGGGAGCAGAGTGCATTATTGGGAAGGAGGCTGGACATGGATTGCAGAGGACCTGGAATGTTGCCTGTAACTTTGGGCTGCAGCATCCAGGCTGTGGGAAGCCGTGGAATGATATGAGCAAGTGAGTAACATGGCTTGAGTTGTGCTGGAACAATCTGGACAGTGGAAAATCAGGCAGAGGCTGAATGGCTCAATCTGCCAGGCTGCTTAGGAAGAAACCCTGGGAATTCATGGCTGTGCAAAACTCCCAGGGAAAAGGAGCCAAGTGGAGCCTGCTTTTGTAGCAGCCTGGTCAGCTGAGGAGGGCACTGGCAGAGCTGAGCCATTGCTGGTGGAAAAGAGGCACTAGCCACCAGCAGTCTACACCTAGCAAGCACCAAGGGAAACTTCCCTGAGCTCCCTTCTGCTGCAGTGTTTCTCATTTGAAATTCACGACCAAGAAATAAACTTGGCTACCACTGGGTGTCAAAGGGGACCAGAGGCCTCTGGCTCCTGGGCAGGAGCTGGGTTGCTCCCCTTAAGTTACAAAATGCTCTCTGTGGCCCCAGTTCCTCCAGCAGCTCTCCAGAGATTCCAAGTTGGGAGAAAAGAGAACTGTAGGGTCCCATCCCTCAAAAGTACACAGATAGGGAGAGGTGGAAGTGGGGGCCCCAGCTGACAGACAGGAGAACATGTGGCAAGTTTAAGAACTGGGTCTCAGGCATGGATTCTGCCTCCTTTCTGCCCCGTGACTTATCTTAGCTTCCTGCTATTGCTGAGCACCTAAACCTGGGATACTGGGTTCCCACCTCTGGGCTGGCAGCCTGATTGGCTATATGCAAGTAACTTAGGAAAGCTGGAATTTTAGGTGGCACCAAAAAGGCCCAGAACTATGTGACAGTAAGATTTGGAGGCCAGGACACTTGGAAGTGCCTGAGGCTCTAAAGATACTGAGCAAGAACCCAAAGGCCTTTAAACTTCATTTTCTTCACTTCCCTTTTCTTCCCTGCCCCAAAAGGCCAATGTTTTAGAAATGAGCTCTCCTCCCAATCATACCCATTGGAAAGCTAAAAATATCCCTTCTGAGGAACTGTCTTCCCCTGCCTACTTCTGCCTGGCTACAGGAACTCCATAGGCCAGCGTCAGCCTCATGGAACAAATGTGCAGGAACTGGCATCCTTAGGAAGGTTGCCATGAATGGTGAGACCGCAGGAGCTCTTAGTCTTAGGTAGCAGCACACATCTTTATGGGCTGAGAGAGCCAAGATAGGTTGCTGTGGATGGGCTTCACACACAACTAGAATGTTCTAGTCAATGTTGAGGTATTTTGTGATTTTTGTCTGATGACCAAATCATGCAGCTAAAAATATAAATGGTATGCCAAATTCCAACGCAAGTACCACCTTACTCTGGTAACAAATGTGATCATTGAAGGAGTATAACATTTTTGGCATTTGTTTTTGCATGAGAGAGAGAAAGAGAGGAGAGAGAGAGAGAGAGAGAGAGAGAGAGCACTAAGGGCTAAGGGTCCTTGAGGCCAACATCTATATTTCTGGGCTATGGAAGCGAAGTTCCAGAATTTAAAAAAAAAAAACAAAACAAAACAACCACGGGCCGCACCTCTCAAATTTGCAAAACATCTCAGCATCCCTTGAACTTTCACTGGTACTGTGGGAGACATGATGTGGGGCAGGGAAGAGCAGATAACCAAGAGCCAGAAGCCAGACTCCCAGGGTTGGAGACTAACTTGTGCAAGCTGGAGCAAGTCTAATCTCTCTGTGCCTCAGTGTCCTCTTCTGCAAAATGAGGCTGTTATGAGGATTCAAAGAAATAGTACATAATGTGTTTAGAAATGTGCCTGGCACACAGCATAGTCTATGTAAGCATTGAATTAAAAAAATATCAGGACACACAAGCATTTCCTAAAATGGACAGGGTGAGATAATTAGTTTGTTTGACATATCAGAAAACTGAAGCCAGGCGAGATTTGCATGTATGTATACAGCTAGTCCGTGGTATAGCCAAAAGTCAAACCCAGGTCTTCCAACTCCACACTTTGGGCCCTTTCCCACAGATTGACCACATCCTACATGGATCCCTCTTGCTCATTCACCCAACTCATTTATAAGCAAAGTCAAGGTAACACCTCTTTTCATTAACCCAAGTTGAAAAAAAAAAAAACATTATCAGACACATTTCTCTAAAGATTGAGGCATAATAACAACAGATGGGAACAGTATGTGGATCTAAACTTTTAGAAGTCAGAAATGTTCAGCGGAAAGAGAGATCATTTCACTGAGACCTGGGGGTGAGATCACTGGGACCAAAATACACTTGGCTGTGAGCTGCTTAGCAGTCAGCACAGGAGTAATGTGGCTAGATTCTAACCAGCATTGCCAATGGGAAGTTTCTGGACCAAAAAGTGACCAGAGATGGTGAGATACAGACACCTGTAGAGTAAAGGAAGTCCCATATGTGTCCTGAGGTGCCACTTCACGGATGTCACAGTCATGGAGAAGACCTAGGGGAGAGGCACCTGTGTACTGGAGACTTTGGAGACAACTGGGTCATAGTAGCCCTGAGGAAGGAACGCTTTTTGGGACTGGCATCGAGTAGGGCAGGTCTAGTGGAGCTGTAGAGTTCCACGAGGAGGAAAGTGACTGCTGAGGAAATGTTTATACTACAGAAGCACAGAGATGGGGGCTATTAGCATCAGCGGGGAACAGAATGGAATCAGTTCCATAGACGGTCAGGAGCCCCATGATGATCCAGGCAGGCAGGGACAAAGGGCTGGAAGGCTCAGTGATTCTCTGCCCTTCCACATGCCCGTGATGCCTGCCAGCCCCCAAGCTTCATCATGTGCATCAAGGGTGGGGCATAGGAGATGGAAGAACCCAGAAGAGCTGAGGGAATAAAGGGGCCCTGGGAGCTTAGAAAGCAGACACAGGGGTATCTTTAGTGCTTCATTAAACATGCACATGCTGGCTATTGTGGCCCCTCAGCCTATTCCCCTCCTGTAGAGGGTACTTACTTTCCTACTTCTACTTGGCCCAAACTCGCTCCACAGAGCCTGTTTCTTTTTCTACCTGTAACAAATATAAAAGCTGGTCATTGTTTAAAAAGAGACATGCACATACCACTATGAACTGTACTACCATCCCCATTTATGTGTTGGAGTCCTAACTCCTGGTAACTCAAAATATAACTCCAGAAATAAGTTCATTGCAGATGTGGTTAGCTGAGATGATGTCATAAATGGAATAGGTGGGCCCTTAATCCAATTTGACCAGAAGGAGAAATCTGAATGCAGATACATCAGGGAGAACAGCATGTGAGGATGCAGGCAGTGATTGAGGCAATGCTTCTACAAGCCATGGAAAAACCAGAGAGTGTCCAAAAACAACTAAAAGGTAAGAGAAAATCATGAAATGGTTTACCTGCCACAGCCTTGAGAGGAAACTGACCCTGCTGATGCCTTGATCTTGAACTTCCAGCCCCTGCAACTGCAGCAGAAAATATTTTTGCTATTTGAATCACTACGCAGTTTGGTGCTTTGATTCTGCTGTCCAAAATACTAACGTACACTCTCTGTCTCTCTCTCACTTCTGTAAAAATTTCCTTTTCCAGGCTTGAAACACAGAAGAGACACATTCCTAGCAAGAGCAGGGCAAAGCAGTGTGTGTGCAAAACATGAACTAAGTTTAAATCAACTTCCTGTTTGTATTTTATATTGATGCAGAGATGCACAGAAAAAATAACTCCTTGTCTTTGTATAGTGATTTACAGACTCAAAAATGCTTCCACAATTGCTTATAACCCTGGCAACATAGAGTGGCGAATGGTACAATCTAGAATTTATAGATGACGAAAACAATGATATCAAGTAGGATGTCTTGGCCAAGGCTAAATTACAAGCAAGGAAACATCCTACCTGATATCATTGTCGGGGGAGAGGGAAGGGAAGGAAAGGAAAAGGGTTCTAAGGGAAAAAAAAGAATTGAGGAAAAAATGGATATAGAGCTTTTGCAAATGGGGAGAAGAAGGGTTGGAGGGGGGAGGGGAAGGGGATAAAAACAAAGAATGAAGATGTGTTATATGCATGATGAATGTGATTGGTACATACTCCTAATATGGACCAATAAAAAGAAGCTCTTTCATATTTACTACATTTGCAACTCAAAGCGTTCTAAGGAGAGAGGCAGGGCAGGTAAAGTTTTGCTGTTTTGCCACGGAAGCAAAGAAACGAGGGCTACCTGCCCATCATCCCTGAGATACATGGTGCCAGAGTCGAAGATCAAATTCCAGCCTCCATGTTCAGTCTTATTTTTGTAACAGTGGATTCTTATTATTGAGCACCTGCTACAAGACAGGAACTGCCCTGGGTACTTGGAAGACACTGTCTCATTCAATCCTTCGATTTTCCAGATGAAGAAACAGAAATTTTGTAAAGGAGACCACTGTCCAAAATCAGAAGCCATTTTAATTTAAATGGTGAAGCCAAGATATAATTGCAGGGCTGGCTGACTCTGTAGCTTGGCATGACAGAAGTACCCAATGCTGTCTCCTCTGGATCACCTCCAGAGATAAACATTTAAAAAAGTGGCACTTTGTTCCCAGTCCCCAGTGGATGCTTATGATGAATGGCCTCAGATGGCCACCATGCAACTAGTAGGCCAGTAATCCATCCAGGAAGTCCCCTGGCTCAGGGCCCAGGTCCTGAAGGCTATTTACAGATGGTTGCATTTCTTCTCTCTAACTCCTGAAACTCGAGGGCCAGCTCTCTTGGAGCCTGATGGGCAGCCACCATCCAGAAATGCTCCAGGAACACCTTCCCTCTTGTCCAGGTTGGCCTGGAGCCCAGCTGGCATAAGCCACCCTGCTGCCCAGTGGAAGTGACAGGAAGTCTTGCAAGTGAGTCATCCTTGGAAGCTTTCTGGGCTTGACATAAGAGAGTCCATGGAAGCAATAGTCACCCTGGCCCGGAACACCCACATTGCTCAGTGACGGGGGGCTGAGTAGGGACCCCACCTGCTGGAATCAATGAAACAGCTCAGCTGCCTGTGACACATGGGCCAGTCCTTAAGGACAGTTCAGGAGAAAGAGAAAAACCTTCCTAGAGAGAAAGAAATGCTCTCCTTCAAGAATTCTAAGCTGTGAGCTCTGCAAAGGAAAAGCACAGATGCTAAACTAACATGCTGGGGGAGAAGGCAGGTGCCAGGCTAAATAAAGAAAAGTTACCACACACACAGAGAACGTGCACCTTTATTTCCACAGGGAGGCACAAATGTATATTAATGAGGATTTTGAACACCAAGAAATCAAATAATGACATAAACATCATGGTAAACACCAAAGCCCCAGAGTTGGCTGTAATCATTTACTATGGAAGGAGCAGAGGACTTTTGACCATGTAGCCTGCTCTGAAGCCCCCTGAAGATTCACAAAAGACAACTGCTCTGCTTATACGGCTGGGACGTGACATTCTATAAATAAGTGAAGCTCCTGGGTTGAGCAGTTAATATTAGAGACAAGCCCTAGGAAACCATTGCATATACTCAAAGGCACAAGAGCAAGAGTATGGGCTGGGATTCATGTTCTGGGCAAGGACCTCTGGATGAGGGCTGGGACAAATTGGCATCCTGATCTCAAGAAGTCCACAGACCCTCAGATGTAGTCAGGGTTACAGTGGGGAGAGACACATGGAGAGAGAACCTAAAGAGGACAATGTCTTCCAGTGACCCCCACATCACGCATGCGCATGACCGTCTGCTTCCCTGCAGGCCTATACCAAGCTCCTATCTTCTGACCACAGATGCATGGAGGGGCCAGATACAGCTACTTTGGGCCTGTGGTGGATGGGGAGCCCTTTCGGCTGCCCAGAATCTTCACTCCCTTCCAGGTTTGAGGAAGCCATAATCATCACTCCCTGATTTTACTAGCTTCTCTTTGAAGCTATGGCAGAGTCCACAACTGAGGCCTGAGCAGATAATTTTTAGAGCAGTGCTAATGATAAACAGCAGCAAGTCCAGCAAAGAATCTGCAGTATCATCTTATTTCCTGGAGCAGCTATGTGAGTGGTGCCAGCGGCCAAATGATGAGGTCAGTGGTACAACAAAGATATTCTCATTGGATCAATTCAGGATCACGATTTTATCTGTGGATCTAGACATATGGCCACGGAGCTTGATTCTTTCGTTGCCTCACTATCCCTTTCAGGCTAAATTGCCCAGAGTTACTTTCTGTTGCTTAAAACTAAAAACTCTGAGGGGATCCATATGCCCCTGTTGAAGGAATATATCTTTCTCTTCTCTCCACAGCCTAGCTATCTTTTGAGATCTAGCACAAATCTCCTCTCTTCTAAGAAGTACAGCGTAAGTAGTATTCCATTCATTCTAGCAGCATTTCCCATATATTTGTTGTGAGCCAGGCACTTTGCTAAGTGCTGAGGAGTTAGAGGCAAACGGGAACCCTGTTCATTTCTCAAATATTTCCTATTATAATGATAAACAAATGAAGAAAAAGAAACATGATGAGGGCTATATTTGAAACTAGGATGAGCCCTAGAGATTGAAAAAGGAAGGTTTCTACTTTTGATAGTTGAGGATTATCCTTGCCACTAAGAAGAGATAAAAGTTCCAATTGAGCATTCAAAATAACATGTCTAACTATCAAAGATCTAAAAGGATAATAACAATTGTGTAGGCAAGATATGAAAGAATGTAGAATCAGAAAAGTTAGTATAATTTTTGGGATCTCTTTGGTCAGAAAAATAGGATCTAGTGGAAACTTTCTAACAAAAAAAGCAGTATCCAAAATAATGTACTCACAAGGTAGATTTAACAAGAGACAACCTATAGAAGAAGAAACAATGAACTGGAAAAGAGATAGTTCAGACAAACCCAGCGCATGCAGAGAAGGAGATAGGAAGTGCAGAGGAGGAAGCCAGGGGCATACAGACAGCCTGTGATAGCTGTGTGTAACTGGCATGTGCAGACGAAAGAGAAAAGGAGGCCACGACAGCAGAGGACCTAATTAAATACCTGAGTAGCTAGTGGTTAATGACTTTCCAAACATATAAAAGATGCGGAACCACAGATTCAAGAGGCTTTCAAACCTCAACAAGGATGAATTCAGAGAGGCACATCACAGTAAAATTGCTGCAGCAAAACACAATGAGAAAATATCCAAAAATTATGTGAAATTGGGGTTAATTTTGAAATGGCGTAGAAGTGAAGGAAGATTGTGGGCATTACGATGAAAAATGTGGGGGAAATTCTGGTACAACAACTGGTACTAGAGTAGCCCTCACACAGTAAACAACCACAGAGCTGGACCAACACCCAAAGTGACTGCAAAAGACAGCAGAAGACTGCAGTGCCTGATAGCAAAGGATTTCCTCTGCCATCACTCCAGGTCTCTGTCTGGGGAAAATTTCCAACTGCAGAGAAATGAGATAAAAACCAAGCAATACATGATGGTCCTACTGCAGAGGGCAGGGATTGAAATGGTTGTGAGCTTTGGGAAAGGGTCCTGGAGAGCGGGAGTGACACCAGACTGGGTCTGAGGAGTCCCCCACAGAGAAGGCTGGGTCCTCAACTCAGCCTACCCATAGGATAGGTTGTAGGATTGCTAACTCATGTTATAGAAAAGAATTACGGGACATATCAATGAGAAACAGTGGAAAGGTTTACGAGGCAGATTTTTAAAAGTGCAAAGGCAGAGAAAATAAAAGCGGGCACTCCGGAGAGGCACAGGATGGTGGGGGTGGAGGTTTTCATGTGGTCCTGGTGTAGCCTCAAGACAGTGACTTAGGTGTGATTTCCCTATGTTGGCCTGTCAGGTCACCCTTTGGTGGGCTCAGTTAGAATGCAAACCATTTGCATGTGTTTGAAGTTTAGAGACAGTTTAGAGATAAACTGCCCATTTCACAGTGCTGCTTCTTTGAGAAGGAAATCTATTGTCAGGAAAGCTGCCATTCAGGCACAGTTTACAGGCTTGTTATATTTTTAAGAGACTTGGGATATTTTTTTTTTTTTGTTTCTTGGAAGGGAATCTTTGGTAACACTGGGTCCTGAAGATGTAGTTTTTCTTAAAGGTGCATATTAAAATTATAGTTTTTCTTGTCTCCTTTCTACTTATCTTTATTTCTTCTGTTTTACCTCAGGAGGAAGCACCAACAGTTCATACCTTAGTTTTCTTAAGATAGCATAACAAACTCCCACAAACTAGGTGCCTGTTATGATACAAATTTAGTCTTTCACAGTCCTGGGGGCAAAGTGTCCAAGATCAAGGTGTTGCTTGGTTGGGTTCCTTCTGAGAGTCCTAAGGAAAGGATCTGTTCCAGGCCTATTCTCCTTGGCTTATAGATGGTTACTTTATCTTTATTATTTATATTTCTTAACATTTCCTTTCTTTGATGTGTATCTTTGTGTCCAAAATTCCTCTCCTTATAAGGACACCAATTCTTTTGGATGAGACCCCATTCTAACAATCTCTCTTTAATTTGATTACTTCTGTAAAGATCTTATCTCCAAATAAGGAAATGCTGAAGTTCTAGAGGTTATGAATTCAGCACATGAATTTTGGGGGAACACAATTCAACATATGAGTTCCTGTGGGATCTCCTGCAAGTCTTGGGCTGAGTCTGAGGGATAAATAGACAAGGCAAGACAACATCTGTGATATCAAGTATTCAATTAAAAATTACTAAAAATGCAAGGTGCTATGAAATTATGATACAAGGAGTCAATTTAAATTAGCCTTGGGAAAAAGAAAATTAGCCTTGGAATAGTCCAGATCTTGGTTGTAGTAAAGACTTTGAACAAGTGTGAAAAATATATTGCATAGATGAATGGTAACCATGATATTGATGAGTGAACAGATGGGAATCTAAGCAGAGAAATGAGAACTATCCAAAAGAACCAAATGAACTTCTAGAATTGAAGAGAACAATAACTGAAATTAATAATATAATTAATGGATTACCTATTATATTAATAATTATTAAACATGTATGTAATAGCAAAGTGAGAAGTATCATGCATAAAAAAAATTGGAAAGTATAAAGTAGGAAGTGTGAAATATCAGGTGTGAAGTGGTAGAATACTGATCTAAAGAGTCTTCAGTAATCTAAAGATTATTATTATTAAGCTATAGAGATGAATTAAATTATGTCATTTGCAGGAAAATGGATAGACCTGGAGATCATGTTAAGTGAAATAAACCAGAATCAGAAAGTTAAATAATATGTTTTCTCTCATATGAAAAAATAAAATATAGATAAATAGATGACTAAAATAGAGATGAAGGAGGCCAGAAGATAGACTTTTGGAAATAGGAAGGAGAATGGGGGGAGGGGAAAGGGAGATGGAGGTAATGGGATGGACATTGAGCCAGATATGTTATGTGGAGGTGCAAGTTCTCCAAAATCAGCATCGCTTTCTGTATTACTAAACAGTCACTAGTAAAAAATTCACAGAACTCTGTAAAATGCTGACTTACAAATAAAAGATTTTTTTTAAAAAAGTATCAAAATTGTAGGATTTACCTTCACTGACTTAAAAACTCATCATGAAAGCTGAATAAGGAAGTGTAGCATTGATGTAAAGATACATAAATAGATAAACGGAGAAGAACAGGAAGTCCAGAAATAGAAGTACAGAAGTGTGGTCAATTGACTTTCAACAAGAGCGCTCAGGTAATTCAATAGATCATAGCACAAAAAGCTACAATTATAACTAAATATTCACGTGGGAAAAATGAACTTCAACATTTTATTATAGGCCAGATACAAATATCAACTTGAAATGGATTATAGATCTAAACATAAAGCCAAAACTATAAAATTTCATAAGAAAAATAGAAAACAAATTACAAATTTGGGATAGGCAAACTTTTCTTGATAATACACAAAAAGTATAAATCATATGAAAATGACAATCAATTTGTCAAATTTTGCTCACTAAAGATATGAAACGTTATAAGTTTGTAAACTATCTCTCTGATAAAGAACCTAAATCTAGAATATATAACATATTTACAAAGTGATGACAAGACAACCAGATTTTAAAATGGGCAAATGATTAAACTGGATACTTAATCCAAAACAAGATATATGAATGCCCAATATGCACATAAAAACATACTTCCTAACACTTATGTTAACAGAGAGATTCCATTTCACACTCACTAGAATGGTAAAAATTTAAAAAGCTGGAGAATAACGAATGTTGGCAATGATATATAGCAAACTCATCTCTTAATCTTTGAATTATGAAAATACAAACTGGTATGATCACTTTGGAAAACCCTTTGGTAACTTATTATACAGTTCAATACATGCAGCCCAGATATTCCATCGTTAACCGTTGCTTAAGAGAAAAGAAAACTCATATTCTTATAGACTTATATAAAAATCTTCACTGAAGCTTCACTTGTAATAGTCAAAAACCTGAAACATCCAAATGCTCATCCACGTGTGAATGGGTAAATATGCTGCAGTGTACCCATAATACAGAATACTACACATCACGGAAGAGAATAAACTACTGATACATATAACATAAATGGGTCAAAAATTGTGATGAGTAAAAGAAATCAGGGGCAAAAGTGTATATCCTGTATTATCCCATTTTATGAGATTATGCAGAAGGAAAGACTTATCTATATTGAAAGACTCGTGTTTGCCAGGGCCCACAGTGGGAGGAGGTGGACTGAAAGAGTGCAGGAGGGAGCTTTGTGAGGTAATGGAAATGTTCTACATCAATAGTATGAATCAGACAATGAAAGGAAACTATGCTCAGAAGAATACATATATACCACATGATTTCATTTATATTAAGTTCAAAAATAGGGGAAGCTAATGCATAATGTTTATGGATCCACAGTTAAGTGGTAAAACTATGAAGATAAGGGAGGAAGCTAATCCTGGAAAAGTCAGGCTAGTGATTTCCTGTAGTGGCCAATGGGGACTGTGAAGGGATATGTGGGTGGTGTCTGGTGTGCTAGCAATGTTAATTTTTTAAATTTGAATGGTGGTTACATGAGGGTTTACTCTGTAACAATTTGTTAACCTGGAAAAGTTTGGCTATTTGCCTCTTTGCATATTTCACAGCTAAAAAAAATGTTTAAAAAAATAAAAGCAAAACCAGTAACTGAAAGGCAAGATGGGACTTGCATGGGAAAATGAGGAATACAAAGTGAGCAAGGCTGGGTGGATTGGGTCTGTGACACATTTCCAGGACAGCCCTTGAGCTGGGAGGCAAGCAGACGCTGCTGCCTCATTCTGTACCTGGCACATGGATGAACATACAGTATGCCCAAAGGAGGCCTGGGGATACACTCGTGTTTTGTGGCTGTGTTACTGAGCCATGCCCAAATCAGCGCATAGTCACCAGAAACCACCTACCTAAAAGCACAGGACTTGAAGATGACAGACCTGCGTTTAGGCACCGCCAATATCTAGAAAAGGCAATGTCAGCTCTGAGCATTAGTTTTCCTATTATCAGCCCTGTGCAATAAGAGACTGGAGATGGAGGTGGATGTAGGTATAGATACAGCCTTTGGCATCCAAACCCAGCCTTTAAGAAAGGCCACGACAGGGAAACTCTTAAAATGAGAACGTGAAAGTCCTTAATTTAAGGCAGCCTCTTGGTTGCCCCACATCTGGCATCCTTGAGTTTAATTGCTGCTGGATATAGACTAGCACGGTGATGAAAAGAGCTGCATGTCCACTGTTCCAAGCTGAATATCCAAAAAGTTACCAAGTATGGAGTAGCAGGAATGAGAAGATGGAGATATCTGAAGACCAAATGCTTTGACGTCTCTGCTCACTTCACTGCACGTAGTCTATAGGTACAATTACCCACGCGTCAGGCTTGACAGAAGTGTGTACAAGGCTGACATTTGCCAGGACAGGTATAGCATCAGCATCAAGGGTGGATTCTTGGGGTGGGGGTCCGTAGTACTGACTTTATCACATATCTTTCTACTTCTGGGCCAAAACACACTCTGGGAACTGAGATTGACATGTTCTCTTTGTACAGAGAGGAAATTAAAACTTGAAAGTTGAGACAAACTTCCTTTTCATGTTGGGGGGAAGATTGGTGTGATGGGTCTAGATGTTCCCGAAAGGCCTCATGTGTTCAGTGGTGGGGCTTTTGGAGAGTGACTGGATCATGGGAGTGCTGTACTCAGCTGTGGGGGTGGGGCCTGGTTTGAAAAGGTGTGTCCCTGGGAGCACACCTTTAGAGGGTGTGTGTCCTTCCTGATTCCTTTCTTCTCTGTGCGCTTCCTGGCTGCCATGATGTGAGCAACTTTCTTCCTGCACACTGTTTTTGTCTTGGAGCCAGGTCACTGTGGACTGAATGCCCCAAAACCATAAGTCAAATTACATCTTTCCTCCTTTAAATTGTGGGTGTCAGATATGTTGTACTGGTGACAGGGAAAGCTAATCCAGTTCATTTGACTCATCTGAGAGAAACGTTCTGGATATACTACTGTTCCTTGACTTGCAGGAACCATGTGGAAATTAAAACCTTAAAATGGGTGCTGGTTGGTGATCTAGGAATGGTGACAATGGACCAGATGCTACAACTTTATATGTTTCAAAAGCATCGTGAGTAGCCAGCTGTACCACGGAAGGATACTGGCTTCTTTTTAATAACAGGTCATGGTCCTGATCATACATCAAATGATACCAGCACCTGTTTTCCTCCTGTCTCTGTTCTTCAGACATACATTTTTATCAAGTAGATGTGGGATTCATTGAAAACAGACATAGCTTTGCAGAGAAATGATGTGGTGATTTCCCCACTAGACACCTGCTCAGAAACACTGTTCCATGGTTTTATACACTGTTCCTTTAACTGATATAAATGAGCGAGACATTTTTATAAAGAAAATCACCCAAATCTCATCACCCCAACAATGATCCTTCCATTTTGATATTGACTGTGCTGAAAGAGATTTTGTAAATTGTAGGATCACAGTATGACCATAATGGTGCCTCTTCCTTTACAAATCCTGTTCTAGGTATTCCTCCAGCTGCTGCAGCTTTCTGAATGAGCAAATATGCCGTGAAAGAGATATGGCAAAACTGAATTAATTATCTCCTATTGTCAAACAATTAATTTTTCCCAGTGTTCTATTACTATAGCCAGACGCATAATGAACATCTTCGAGCATGTATGTTCTTAATTCAGTTTTTAAACTACTTCTTGAGGAATAAAGTCTTTGAAGGAAGAATTGAGGGTTAGTGAGGAAAAGCCATGGGAATCTAGCTTCAGTTGCTCAGGTCGTCTTCTGCAGGTGTGAGTTCCTTTCTGTACTCTTCATAGGCTCAACACTAGCTAACCTTGTCTTCATCTCCCCCCAAACCTGTCTCGCTCATTCTTGGTGTCTTGGTTACTGCCTGTTGTGTGGGAATCAACTTCTATTTGCTCTCTGGGTGCTCTCTGCACCATGGTTTCAAAACAATGCAAACCTGCTTTAGGAAACAGACCCAACCAATGTGGAATATCCTCTGAGCTCCAACAGCTGAGAGTCCACAGTAATTATCTTTGGGGGCTGCCAGCCCTGAGAAGTAAGAAGCAGATGTTTTTGTTTCTCCAAGGCTGCATTGCAAAGAACTTTCCCCTACGCCCTTGTCAAATGGGCCACAGTGCTCTGACACAGGCAGCTTTACTGTGACTACCAGCTGCCACCAGTAACCACTCTGCAACAGGCTCCACCACGAACTGGACATGGCCTTTGCTCTCCTAGAACCCATAACTACTGTGGAGATGAGTAAACAGCTAAGAGGGATGAAGTGTGGAGTCATGAGCAGGTGCATCACAAGCCAGCTTTTCCATCTCCTTGTTGTGTGGCCTTGAACAAGTTAATTCTCTCTCTGCCTCTATCTCTGTCTCAGTCTCTCCCCACCCCTCTCCCTCCCTCTCCTCTTGGTTTCACTGTCTCAAAATAGGGATAACAGTCTCTTGGGCTATGATGAGGAATTAATGAGCCACTTTACAGAGAACATCGAGCAAGGTCTGTCCTGTGGCAAAGTAAGTGGTCAGTAAATATCTGCTGCTAGTTGTGCTATCCTATTTTTTGTGTAATTTTTAAAAAAACTGAAACAAAGTAGAAAGTGAAATCTTTCCTAAGAGGTACTCATGTAGTAAATAAAACCCATCTTCCTGCCTGGGGGGATTAGGAAATCCCCCCTATACACGATCCCATAAAAGGTGCTGGAAGACAAAACAAAGAGGGGGGTGAAGAATAGATCTCCCTCACCAGCACCAGGACAGGAAGACCTGTTCATGAACCTCAATGAGAAGCCCTTAAGTGACTGGAGATTAAAGGCCTTAGTGACCCAGAGCTGCTTGCAAAATCATTCACATAAGCTTCCACTGTTTCTGCCTACATTATTTCTACCAGGAGGGGAAAGAAACCGTGGCTCAGCTGACTAGTCTTTCCCAAGTGCTAAATTGGCTTCCTTGATTAGAAAAACACATCCTTGGGCCCAGCAGCTTGCCAGCAATCAATGCTAATGCAAGACCCAGCTGAGGAATACAGCAGCCCAGGCTCCATGCCCAGTGCCACGAAGCCTTCTGCCTTGTCTAGGACATTGGTCTAGAGCTAGAAAGGAGCTGATTTTATAGCAGAGATACTTAGAGTCAACATTTACAAGTGCTAGCGACATGTTGTGTGCAACAAAAGGCACATGAGTGGGACAGTTCTTGTTTGTCACACCAGAGTCCCTGGGTAAACTGACCTAGAGGAAGTGTTCATTGAGAAAGGCCCTGAACTGACATGCCCAGCAGCACAAGTGCATGGGCCGCAGAAGTACCCATCACTGCCACAGTTAGCATGCTTTCTGCATCAAGCCTTGCACTTCTCTCTGGGAACAATCTACTGTCCCCCTCTAAAACAGCTGCCCATTCATGCACTTTACCCATTTATTTTTGCACCCATTTAACACCCATTGTCTGAGCATCTTCAGTGGCAGATGCAAGGTGAGTCAGATGTCACCCTCTTCCCTCAAATCATAACCAAAGCAGAATCACCACCTAGTCCAGCAATGGGGCCCTAAGTAGTCACCCGCTGTGTTCCCCAGAGAGCATTCCACTGACATTGGTTCTGCAAGACTGTTCCTCCTCCGCAGGGACTAAGAAATCCTCACAACCTATTCCATGTCAGACATATGTGGAAAAACAATTCATGAGACCAGCAGTCTAAAACTTTATTCATTGTATTTGTATTTGCATTTCACTATGATTGTTGAAGTTTGTCACCTACTGGCACTGTTCTGTAAAGCGGTGCTTAGGAACCGCTATTCTGACTTTTTGTTTGCTTCAAAGAGAAAATGATAAAAACAGTGATACAGAATTTCATGTCAAGATACTAGGAAATTGACAATGGTTAATATATTGTGTATTGTTCTCTTCAAAGTAGTTGCTTAGATTCGAAGATATAGGCATACGCATTGATCATACAATAGAAGCACAAACCATTCTTTTCAATGAACTAAAAGAAATAGTAAAATTATCTTAGCTATCTTGTGTGTGTGTGTGTGTGTGTGTATCTTTTCATTCCTGCTTTTCTCTTTTCCTCCATCCCACTTGTTTTTTTCCTTTTGAGCAGTTTATTTCCCCTTCATGCTATCTAGTGTAGATTTTGGATCTTATTTACTCTTTCAGTTTTTTACACTAGGGAGACAATACAGTGTTAACATATGTCAGTCTTATTTATTTTACTTATGAGTATGGTCTCTAGTTGCATTCATTTACCTATAAAAGCCTTGAGTTTATCCTTATTTATAGCTGAGTAGTACTCCACTGTATAAAAATACTACATCTTCTTTTATCTATTCCTCAGTTGATGGTCATTTGGGCTGTTTACAAGATTTATCTGTTACAAATTGTGCTGCTATAAACATGGATGCACATTTATCACTTTGGTATGACATTTTTTAATTCTTCTGGGAAAATTCCCAGAAGCGGGATAGCTGGGTCGAATGGGACTTCCAATCCTAGTTTTTTAAGGAACCTCCACAGTGATTTCCACAGTGGTTGCACCAGTCAATATTGAATAAAATTTATTTTGATATTATCTTTTCTACTTTACAAGCATTAAATGTGTTATGTTTTATGAAATGCTATAAATATATTCATTTATTTTTTATTTGCTTTCTTGTGTTTTTTAAGGTTCTTTACTAGCCAAACCAGAAGATCAATTATAAATGATAGATCTAACAATAACATAGGAGAATTTTGAGGTAACATAGGTTGTCACTAATTTGACTTTGTTGATATTTTTTCAAGTATAATTATTTCTCCATTTATTCCCTTTCCCATGTTCTAAACTTATTTGAAACTGAATCAATAATTTTACAAATCGAGTAGGACCAACTTACTAACTTATCCACTATGTGTTAGAAGTTAACAGATATGTTCATTCTAAGCAATATTTTAAAGGAAGTTTAAAAATTATTAAGCATTATGAAACCAAATTTTTGGTTTTGATACTGTTTCAGGATACAGTTCTCAAATGTACTTAATCCTGTATTTCAAAACTAGAATTTACAACCCAAATAAAGTTCAATTAATACAAAGCAAGAGAAAAGACCAGCAGTATAGACAACATCTTTGGGGAAACACAGAACTATTCCAATCCCCTTGTTTCTCAGATAAGGAGACAGATACACAGAAGGAAGGGACTTGCCTGAGTTCAGCCGAGCAGACAGTAGCAGGGTCACAGTAATTCAGCAGTGGCACCTTTTTGGTAAAATCCTCTATCCGATTTGTAGAAGAGGCTCTGAGAGGAAGGCCTGTGAGACAGGTTTATGCCCTGAGGTTCCTTGAGTGCCAGAAAGGTCTTGAGAAAGGAGTCCATACATGCAGAAGTATAAGTTGTTCATTCCACTTTCTCATTCTGGCTGCTGAAGGTTGGTGCTCAGATAAAACTCTCTCAGCATACACTTCCCAGGAGAATGTTATCTTTCCCTTTTTGATTGCTTGTTTATTTAGCATCTCAGGAATCTTCACTCTTCCATTTATTTCTACATGCCCAAATCCTCTCCAGCCTTGAAGTCTGAGTGACAATAATCCCACTTTTAGGGGCCCTCAGTTCAAAGAAGGCCCCTGTTACCTGAGAATATATCACTACAGCTGCAGTACTCAAACATATTGCCTGGATATACATTTTATGTCCTACTAGTAAAAATTTAGCATACTAAAGGCAGGCAGAAGACTACATTGGATCAACCAGGAGACAGGGTGTACAGACCAAGGAGATGAAATTGGCAGACCTAGATAGCAACCTCAGTTCTATTACTTCCTAGTTTTTCTGCCATAGACAAGTCCTTTAACCTCTCAGAGATTTGGTTTCTTCATCTGTACATGGCAGTACATAATAGGACACTCACATCATTATTGATATGATTAAATAAGGAAAAAGTTAATGAAGCATCCATTAAAGTACATAGTGGAAAATGTATTTTAACTTTAAAAAAATAAACAACCTAGTGGGTTTACGGCACTTAATAAAAATTACTTTTTTCCTTTGCCTTCAATATTTCTCACAGGACCTAACAGAATTTTAAGTCACTGATCCAGCAAATAATTAAAACATCACTGGGGAAAAAGGAAAATGCATACACTGACATATAATCTAAGTACTCAGCAATAGACTAACAAAAGATGTTTATTAATACAAATGGAAAGATATACTATGCTTACTGAGAGGAAAAAATCTATATTGTAAACACATTAATGTTATACACATTAAATCATTAATGTAATGCCATAGACAAACAATTCTGTACATGTGTGTGTACAAATTAAAAGCTGCTTCTAAAATGTGTGTGAAAAACATCAGTGCTTTGTTCTATCAGATATAAGATATATTATAAAGCTATAGTAATTAAAACAGTATAGTATTGTCTCAGAGATAACAAATAGACCAATGAAACATAATGTAAAGTCCAGAAAAAGATGTACATCTACATTGGCATTTAATATTTGGCAGAGGTAGCACTGGAGTTTGAACTTTACAATAAACTGGAAAAATTCATTATCAACAATGGGAAAATGAAACTAGACCACAATTTTCAAAACATGCATAAAAATAATAAAAACCAAGTCCACGAGAAACACTTTAGACAAATCCAAATTGATGCTTATTATATAAAACATATGACCAATATTCTTCAAAGCTGTGAATAACATCAAAAATAAAACCAAAACATGTCATCATCAGTCCAGAGGAATGTAAGAAGACAAGAAAATTAAACATAATGAATCCAGGTTGAGATCCTGAGACAGAAAAAGAAAAGGTAAAAGCTAAGAAATACCAATAAAGAATGGATTTAGTTAATAATAATATGTCAATATTGGTTTATTGATTGCCATATATCCAATGCTAAATTAAGATATTAATAACAGGTAAAGTGGGTTCAGTGTATATGAAAAGTCTTTACTATCCTCATAATTTTATCTATAAATATAAATTTATTCTGTTTTTTAATGTTTTTCTATTTTAAAGCAAATAAAACAAAACAGATAACAGTAAAACAATGCAAATAACATACGACTTCAAAACAAGACAACAGGAAATCAACAGTGGCTACCATGATTTCTCCTATTTTCTTTGAAATAGTTGTCCATACATTCACACACAATAAGTTAATACAAAACAAAATAGTATGAAAGCAATCAAAACAAAAGAATGAGAGCCTTACAAGTCCTCAAAACCAGACACTAGGAAGTTAATAATGGCTACCATAATGTTTCTTAATTTCTTCAAAATACTTGTCCAAACTTTCACACATATTGAAATCAAATAATTGAAAACAGACTAAAATCAATCAAAACCAAGAATAAAAGCATTATTAGACTTCAAAACAAAATGAGAGGAAATCAGCAATGGCTACCATTATGTATTGTTTTCTTCAATGTAGCTGCTCATACCATCACACATAATAAAATCAATTCTTGTAAACTCTTTAGGTGAAGTTCTAGGCATATATAGTGCTATTCATGAACATCTATCAGTGTTAGAGGGAAAAACAAACCAAAACACAACAAAATATAAGAAAAATAGAAGCAAGAGTCAAATAATAACAAAGAACCCAAAAAAATAACAATGTAGACTTTCAAAACAAGGTGGTAGGAACATAACTAATTTTGTTGTTTTGCATAGTTATCTTCAAAAGTCTTATTCAAATTACCAGATATAATCATGCAAAGCTGATCTAATCCTACAGATGTTAACTGTTTTGTTCCAAGAACTAATACAATTAGTAATACAATCATCTTAGTAATCTTAAGTGCATATATACAAATTTATATCTTTTTTCTTTTCTCTTTCTTCTCTTCTCCTTTTCCTTATCTAAGTTATTTTTTCCTCTTTGAGCAGTTTCAGACCCTTTCACAATATTTATTTAAGATCTTATATCTTATTTACTCTTTTAGTTTCTTACACTAGGGAGACAATGCAGTGTTTACACATGTGAAGTTGATTAATTTCACTTATGAGTATGGTCTCAAGTCACATCCATTTACCTATAAAAGCCTCAATGTGGTCCTTCTTCATAGATGAGCAGTACTCCATGGTATAAAAACATCACATCTTTTTTTTTTTCCATTCCTCAGTTGATGGACATTTGAGTTGTTCCCAAGATTTAGCTATTAAAAATTGTGCTGCTATAAACATGGGTGCACATTTATTACCATGGTATGATGTCTTCAGTTCTGGGAATATGCCCAGAAGTGGAATAGCTGAGTCAAATAGGACCTCCAATCTCAGCTTTTTGAGGAACCTCCAGACTGATTTTCACAGTGGTTGCACCAGTCTATACTCCCACCAACAGTGCAGAAGAGTTCCTTTTTCCCCTCAATCTCTCCAGCATTTATTATTGGTGGTTTTCTTGATCCTGGATATTCTTTCTGGAGTGAGATGGAATCTCAGTGTGGTTTTAATATTTATTTCTCGAATGACCAATGATGCTGAACATTTTTTAATGTATTTATTTGCCATTTGTATTTCTTCATCTGAGAAGTGTGTATTCATCTCAGATGCCCATTTTTTGATTGAGTTTTTGAATTTTGGGGGCCAGATTTTAAAAAATTCTTTATATGTTCTAGATAGAAGTCCTTTGTCTGAGGGACACTTGACTTAAGTTTTTTTCCAATTCATGGGTTTTCTTTTCACTATGTTGGAGATTTCTTTTGACATGCAAAAAATTTTTAAAAAGATGAGATTCCAGTTGTTGATTCTGGGAAGTATTCCCCATGCAGTTTGATTTTTGTTCATAAACACTTTGCCGAAGTTTTATTGGCACATTTTAGGTATCCACAATGATCATACTCTTCATAGGGTATTTGTACCTGTACATGATGTAACTTGATTATTTTTCCCATTCCCCTACACTTCCTTCAATGCCTCTTCCCTTCCTTAGTTATAAAAGCTTTGTTTCCATTTTCCTTCTTTTCTCATTTTTGTTTTGAGTTTCTTTAACAAGAAGTAAAAATCAATTGCAGAAGGCTTAAAATTAAATGTATGGACAAACTGTAAGAAGCATTATGTAGATTAATGTATTAATAACTTAAGGGTAAGAAACACTTAAGATAATAAAAATGATTAATCACAAATAAAATGGTTGGTTTAACTACATTCAAATTAAGGATTCTAGGGAATCAAAAGTAATGAGTAAGAGGAAAAAGACACAGGCCTACTTCCAGTAATGGCCAAACAAGCTCCTACTGGAGATTAAAATGATAAAGTCTGGATATAAGGCAAACAAACAAAAGTAAAATACTTGAAGGTGGTGAAGAGATCAAAAGTAGGTAGAGAGCAGAGGGGAGTCAACATTTGGAAGAAGAAAGGCACTGGGTCAGTTTCCTATTACATTTGTGATGTTCAGCTTGGGGACAGTACCCAGTCTGCACCCTGGTGGGCAACTACAACTGGTGGAAAACCTGCAATCTTTCTGTTTCAAGGTAGAGTACAGAGTTCAGGGCAAGCACAACTACTGAAAAGTCAAGAGGTAACCCCTAAAATGAGAAAATCACAAAGAAAAAGCCTAAATTCCTATGTATAAACTACATTCAGGGCTCTGCTGATTCCAAACCAAGCTGGACTTCAAGAAGACCAGCTAAGATGAATTATTAAGAAGTGAATTATTCTTGGAGCTGCTACCCACCACAGGGGAAAAATAGCTTGCATCATAAGTCCAATTAATCTAAATGGCTGCTAACACCAACAAAAAACCCAAAAATCAAAATCAAGAAATCAGAACAGAAAACCAACACTCTTCAGAGGGAATGATAGAGACAGTCGCCACTCACTGAGAGAACCAGAAAATCATGAGAAAACTCAGAGAAAAGGCAATCATCTAAGAAAAACCCTGAGATGACCTAAATGTTGGAATTAGCAGGCAAGAATTTTAAAAGCAGCTATTAGAGCTATAATGAAGGATATAATGGGGAAACATGTTCATAATGGATGAAAACATCAGAAATGAAATAAAAATTATAATAAAAAACAAATGGAAATGCTGGAGTCAAAGCATCCAATATCTGAAATAAAAATTCACTGAATAGGCTTAACAAGAAACAGAAATGACAGAAGAAAGAATCATAAGACATGAATCCTATTCAGTAGCAATTATTTATTCTGTAGGACAAAATTCCCCAGAGACACAAACCTGTGGGACATTATAATAACATCTAAAACATACAGAGTCACAAAGGCAAAGAAAGAAAATAAACCAGACAAATATTATCTGAGAATATAATGGAGGTAAACTCCCTGTATTTGAAGAAGTACATAAAATAACAGATTCAAGAAGCTAAGTGGCTCCCCAGAAAAAACTGATACAAAGAAAATCACACCGAAGCACATCACAGACAAACTGTTAGAGAACAAAGAGGAAGTCTTGAAGCAGCTAGAAGAAAATGACATGCAGAGGACCCTCAATTCAGTGGCTACTTGGCACACTGGACGCAAAATGGGGCCCAAACACAGTGGAACAACCTTGGGAAAGTGCTGAAAAAGAACAACCAAGAATTCCACAGCCAGCAACAATTAAGAAAGAAGGTGAAATAAAGGCATTTGAAGACAAACAGTAAGAGAGTTAACCACCATCATCTTTGCTTTACAAGAAGTGCTGAAGGAAGTTCTTCATGCTCAAAGGTAATTAACAATAGCAGGTGGAAACCTGGATCTACAGAAAGAGATGAACACATGGCACATGGGTAGATACAAAGGACTATTTTCTTCTTGACTTATTTAGAATATATGTTACTGTTAAAAGCAACATTGTAACAGTATTATACAGTGTGAAATCTCAGTAAGAGTAATAATGTAATAATTAGAACCTAAAAATCAGGAACAGATCAACCTATATATTTGCAAGACTTCCACATTTGACATGATGTGCTACAGTATTATCTTTACATGGATGACATACATATCATCCATGTGTAGGAATATATATATATATATATATATATATATATATATATATATGATATCTATATCTATCATCCATGTGCAGGGGTAACCCTGCAGTAACCCTAAAATGATTCAAAGCCATAAAGCTAAAAATTAAATGAATAAAATGAAAATCTACAGCATGTTCAGATAATCCAAGAGAAGACAGAAATGAAGGAACATGGAGAAAACAAAGGGGAATTACAGAAAATAAACATTAAAAATCTGAAATGCTACTTCTAGTGCTGAATCTAAAGTGTCAATAATTATACTGAATGTTAATGGTCTAAGCACTTGAATTAAAAAATGTTTAGAAGGAAAAAAGTGTCAAACACTACTAAGTGGTGAGAAGAGATGTATTTTAAGTATAGTGAAAAGCTGAATGTAAAATATATACCATGTAAAGAGTAGGTAGCAGAAAGTTCCACTGGTCATCTGATACTATATCAGATAAAGCAGGCTTCAAATAGTACTATCAAAATGAAGTAAAGTGTTTCATAGTACATAAATGATTACTTCATCATGAAAACCTAATATTCACAATTACACATGTGTATAAAGCAATTTTAAAATAAATGTGAAACTAGCAAAAATAAAGAAAAGAAACATAGCTAGAGATTTTAACTTGTTCTCAGCAACAGATAAAGTGACTAGACAAAAATCAGTAATAACATGCATGGTGGGAATAAGGTCATCAACCACTTTGATGTAAGTAATATTTATAAGGAAGTACACTCAACAATAGAAGAAGGCATGCATTTTCCAGGTACACATAGTACACATGCTATGCTGGGCCAAACACCAAGTAAATTGAACAGAAATAAAGTCTTATAGACCACGTTCTCACTATGGAATTAAATAAGAACTTAACAACAATAATAAATCCAGAAAATTGAAATATTTATGCCTTGTAAATAACATAGAGGCAGAAAATGTACAAGTAAAAGAAGTTAAAAGATATTTGAACCAAAGGACAATAAAAAGACAACATATTAAAATTTATAGGAAAGAGGTGAAACTCCACTTAGAAAAAAAGTTGTGACTTTAAAATGCTTATTTTAGAAAAGAGAAGCGGTCTGATACACAGTGGTAGCTATTGTTGTTTTCCTCGTATCCTGCTTTGAAGTTCTACACCAATTTTACTGCTTTGTTTTGATTGGCTTTGTTCTGTTTTGTTTATTATTATTATTATTTGTTTGGATTTTATTATAGTTGAAATTTGAAAAAAGATATGAAACACAGATTTTTTGTTTCATCTTGTGCCCATATCACTAAATTATTATCAAGTTCTATGAAATATGTGAAATTAATTTTTGAGTATGATTATGTTAAGTCACCACTTCACTACTTTAACAGATTACTGAGATAAACAATTTATAAAAAGATAGTGTTTATTTTGGCTCAGTTTTGGAACTTCTGGTTAGCAATTGGGTGGACTTACTGTTTTTAGTTCTCAGAGGAGGGATTGGTGCATCATGGCAAGGGATGCATGGCAGGGCATCCCACATGACTCAAGGCAGCCATGTCTCACCACATGACTGGGAAGGAAAAAAAAGCAAGCAGAAGGGGCTAGAGTCCTGCTATCCCTTTCAAGAACGTGACTCCAGGGACCTGAAGACCTTTCACTAGGCTTCTTCTGTTCAAGTTTCTATCACCTTCCAATATTTCCAAACTGGCAACTGAGTCTTTAACATATGGGCTTTGGGGGATTTCCAGGTCTAAACCATAGCAGTAATGTAAGTATGGGCTGAACCATAACAGAAAATAAAAACTTATAAATAACACTTCATTGGAAGTAAACACTTTTATTCATCAAGATGCATTGAGACCTCTAGGAAGTAAAGCACAACCCCAACTCCTAATTTATTGGCTGCTCATGTAGCATTCCTGGCACAAGAAGATGGTGTGGGAAAGGGAAAGAAAGAGCAATGCTATTGTGGGGAAGCCCTATAAACCCTACTTCAGCTAGGTGACCAAGGTTACCAGTGATAAGTCATGGTGGTATGATGTAGTGAAAACAACCTTATGCCTCTGTAGTCTTCACCTCATAAACTCACTAAACCCAGTCAAGTCACAAGAAAAACATCAAACTAATTGCAATAGAGAGCATCCTAAAAAATACATGACCGGTATTCCTGAAAACTAGCAATGTGATCAAAAAGAAGAAAATACTGAGAAAATGTCACAGCCAAGAGAATGCCAAGGAGACATAATAACTAAATGCAATATAGTATCTTGAATGGGATTCTGGAATAGAAAAGGGACATTAGCTAAATGGCAAGTAAATATGAATATGTATGGGCTTTGGTAATAATAATGTGTCAATGTAGGCTTATTAATTGTCACAAATGTGCATAGTAATATGTTAATGATAGAGGGAACTGAATGAGAGATACATGAGAACTCTCTGTACTGTTCTTTTGATTTCTCCATAAATCTAGAACTATTCTAAGTATTAAAATTTATTTTTAAAAGATATCATTGAGAAGACGTAGAGTTTAACTAGTGGCTGTGAGAAAGTATTTGCAAAATATATATCCAACAAAAGGTACAGAATATTTTTAAACATTTATAAAACTCAACAAATGAAAAAGTAAACAACTGTAAAAGAATGGACAACAACTTTAAATAGACATTTCACAAAAGGATATATACAAATGACACATGTGTAAGAAAGATGTTCAATATCATTAGACATAAGGAAAATGCAAATCAAACCATAATGAGATATCATTACACCCACCTGAATGGCTAAAATGAGAATAAAAGCACTAAATGTTGGCAAGGACCTGCGTAAATTGAAACATTATTGATGGGAATGTTGAATGATATAATCACTTTGGAAAACTTTCTAATGCGGCAGTTTGTGAAAAACTTGAACATGCACTAGCGCTTTGGCCAAACACTTTTATGTCTAGGTATTTACCAAAGAGAAATAAAAACAAATATCCACAGTTTTATGGAAGAATATTCACATAAGTCAAAACCTATTGACAGCCCACATGTCCATCAAAAGGAGTATAGACAAACTGGGATAGATTCATACAGTGAAACACCTCTGAAATAAAAAAGAAACAAAATTGTTGATACATGAAATGACTTGGGTGTATTTTGAAAACACATTGACTGAAAGGAGACTCACAAAATAGAATATATATGACTCCATTTATATGAAATTCTACAACAGGTCCATCCATCTATGGTGAGAAATTCAGGACACTGGCTGCCCAGGATGTAGCAGCAGAGACTAACTGGGAAGCAGCATGATGGAACTCTCCAGGATGATGGGAAGTTCATAATTTTTGGTGAGGTTTGGTTACATAGGTGCATCTGTTTTCCCAAATTTGTCAAATCAAACACTTCTCTGTGCATTTTGTTATGTACAAATTTAACCTCATAAGAAAGAGAACTATAAATTTGTGCCAGTTACCTTTCCTGTTGCTGAGACACAATACTTGATGCTCACAACCTAAATAATGAAAGGTTTAGTTTTGCTCATGGTATCAGGAGATTCAGTTCCCACAGTCTTGTAGGGCCCAATGTAGAAAACTCATGACAGAAAAGTTGCTCGGTTCATGACAGCCCATAAACAGTGCAGGGGAACAGAGAGGAAAGGTTGAGGGACCACAAATAGTGCCCAGGGTGTTTGTCCACGACCCACCCAGATCCACACAAGAGTGTGCTTTACTAATCTTCTAAGCATTTCCTAATCCCATGAAGTTGAAAAATCAGGATTAACAGTCACACTTGGCCTGGATTCCTGCACCTGACAGAGTAGTCACAATCATCTCTACCCCACTGATTCTAGGTTTTGTCAGATACCTCCCTGAAGCCTAGTGAAGATAAACCAACCAGTGCTCTTCTCTGTCTGCATTTGAAAGAAAGAAAGAAAGAGAGAGAGAGAGAGAGAGAGAGAGAGAGAGAGAGAGAGAGAAAGAAAGAAAGAAAGAAAGAAAGAAAGAAAGAAAGAAAGAAAGAAAGAAAGAAAGAAAGAGAAAAAGTTCGGTCAGTTTCAGGACCTATTCCTCCTACCTCCCTGAGACATGAGATGCCAGAGAACACATACAACCACGGAGCTTGAAGGTTATGAGTGGACATCGTCCACATACAATTCCTCAGCACTCCTAGGAATGATAGGAGTGCATTTGCCTAAGGAGGCTGTGGCACCAAGATGAGTGGAGTATTCTCTTCAGCACTATATGCTGGGAATGTAGGCAGGGACCAAAGGCAGGAGGACCTTACTGTGGCTAGGAGGGGGGACAAGGGGTCTTCATGGTTGGCACCCAGTGAGAGAAACCAAACACGTTGGCCCAGTTTCCCCCTCATCAACCTTCTGCCCCCCACGTTGACTTCAGTGCTCAGTAGTATCATCCTGAAGCAAGGGTTCTACCTCATGTTCCCACACCTCTGGGGAGTTGCCTAAGACAGGATCATTATGGAACACAGATTCTTGATTTAGATACTCCGTGCACCGAGGCACGGAGGTTAGAGAATGTGCCACCAGAAAGCAGTGGGTGCTGTCAACATCAGGAGAAGAATATCTGGGCCTGCTCAGGCTGACTTGACCCCATAAAGCCACTACACATCACAGAAGAAGGGGCCTTTCCCTTTCCCTCTGTTTGCAAAAGAGGAGACTAAATTTTTCTCACTGGGCTGACAACATAGCATCCCTCCACCCTTAATTTCAATTTGCCCTAATTTATCTCTTCAAAGGAACCCCACCTTAAATACCAGACAAATCTAGTGTTGATTCTAGAAGGCACATTCATCACTTCATTGACATTTGGAAGATGCAAAAGTCATTGCTCTCACCCAGGGCTGCATGTTTCCTCTCTCCCCTCAGACTCCACCCCTCCAGATTTCTTGTGGCCTAGAAAATACTTCCAAATCCTCTTGCTTAGGAAGGCCAGTGGAAGGGGAAGAATGTGGAAAATCAGCTGCTTGGCCAGTTTCAGTCAATATGACATGGAAGGATTATGAGGAATTTCCCTCCTTCAAAGAAACAATTTATAGTCCCAGCCATGACATCTTGCTGGCCAATGGTCCACATAGTTCATTGACAGCCCATGGAGCATCCTTTCTTAGGAAAACCTTCCCTCCAGTCATGGTGAGATCAGCAAAGTAGAAGCTCAATTCTGCTTTTCGGAACAGCTTGGGAGAGGAAGAAGCAAGTACAGAAGGTGAGTATGGTTGGAGCCCTGGATTTTGTGGCCACTGTCACTTCATTGGATCTTCTCAATCAAGAGATCTAAAATATGGCTGTGGAACCCCAAACAAGTTACCTCATTTCTCAGAGCCTCAGCCTCCTCAAGAGTTAGAGGAGGGCAATATTGCTCTTGTCAAATAAAAAGCACTCAATCGGAAGCTGTTCTTACTCTACCATGGTGACCCCAAGCAACACTCACCCCTGCCCACACCACTGGGCACACACGGAGGGTACCTGCCAGGGATCAGGCTGTGCCCCAGCGTGCAGAGATTCATCTCTTGCCTGACAGGACACCACTGCCTTCAGTTTAGAGAAAAGGGGACTGAGTCTCTTGGCTACCCTCTTTGGCTAGGAAATGTGGCAATGGAGAAAGCCTGGCCATCTGGCTCGGGGGTCCATGTGTCTAACCATTTCTACTGCCCTGCTCCCCACCACTACTTCTCTAATGCTTTACCAGACACTGTGGGGATGACCTCTTGGGTGATCCCCACTGACTCTTCCCTGGAGGAACTTGCTGGAGTGGGGCCTTTCCTCTGCTCTCCCTATCTAAGAACTTGCATGAGCCTCCTGTCACCACATTTACTGGCTTGTCCTGCCCCAAAGCCACACTAAGAGCTCCTCCACATCCAGCCCACCTGGATCATCTCTGGGTCCTGCTCAAGCTTCACTCAGCAAAGCTGGCCAAGCACAAAGCAGCCATGATGCTACTACATGGCCAGGTTGGGGCCTCTGGGCATTTAGTGACCTTTGCTTTTCAAATAAAGAGGAAACAATGCATTAGCTACACAGTGAGAGAGCAAAGAAGAAAGAAGAAAAACATAGAAGTTAAAAATGAATTTTGTGCATTTGTGGAAAAGGCTTGATATTGTCTAAAGTGTATTTCAAAGCACGGATAAGGATAATTTCACAGCTCTTGAGGCAGCAAAAGAGAACAAGGGGAAAACAGAATGACAGCATTAGGCTACTGTTTCCCCTTTCAGTCTTTGGGGGTTAGACATCACCGAGGAATGAGAATGCCTGAATTTGTCTGTAATTTCTTCTCTCCTAAAATCTGAAATTCTAATGTACTGCTAATATAATTTAAAAAAAATGAATCTATTTTAATTCTCTCTCAGTATATACTTTAATGCAAAAGACTTTACTGTTAGAGATCCATATTCTTTCATTCACCCATTCACTCATCCATTTGATAAATGTGTGCTAAGCTCCTTCTCTATGCCAGTCACTACCTGGGCCCTAGAAGGAGGGAGTAGAATAGTGAGGTATTTCAGCCTCAGGCCCTGGCCCTGACCCTTGTGAACTAGTAAAGGGACCTACATAACCAAGAGGAATGTGATCAGTCTCAGGAACACAGGGCACTAGACCAAAGGTTCCATGAAAGGACAGAACACTTGCAGCTGGAAAAAGAATTCAGCAGGCCTGTCTAGCTCCTGGTATCTCATGGTGGACAGGAAGAGGCAATAAGCCTGCCTGGTAACATAAGTCAGAAGAAGTCCTGCTTGTCAATCGCAGCTTGGCAGTGAGCAAAGCCAGAAGCCATGGGCAAGTCCCTGCTTCCCTCTGGGCCTCCAAATCGCGGGCCTTTTAGCCACCTTTTCCTCATTTTCAGCTGTACAATAGCTCCTAGGAGCTCAGCATTTCAGTAAGAAGCATAGAAGGTGGGAAAGAGGGCTGAATTTAGTAGGGGATCAAATGCTTTTTGTTGTCCTAAGGTCTTGAGGGCATCAGTCAAAAACCCTTGTTTAAAATATGTCTCCAGGAAAGAGATGTGTCAGTGCCAATGACGTGAACTGCTCAATGAACAAATATACTTCCTCCCATTCTTTCGTCCTCTCCATTCCATTTTCTCAGGTATAAAACAAAACACACTAGAGTGGATTGAAAAGTTGTTCAAGTGAGGTGAAGGGTAAATTAACCAAAATGCAGCAGCCTTTCTAAGGGTCATTATAACTGGCCACTCTTGGGGTTTCCTGGATACCACTGGGAACCAATGCTCCTCTTGAGCTCTTAGCAGGCAGATGTTTCTGTCATTCATGTGGCTTCTGAGAACTGGGCTCGAAGTTTTTGAGTGGAGAAGGCTGTGAGCCTGCCTGGAAGGAGCGATTTTCACCCTCTCTCACTCTCCTTGACACTCCCAAAGGGTTGGTGGTATTAGTATTTCTCCACTACCGACCTTGACCCTCGATGTCTCTGAAGAGAAATGGTGCTTCAAGACTCTCTACCTAGGGCTAATTATCCTGTGTTAGTTTCCCAGGGTTGTTACACTGGCCAGCTTGCAACAATTGAAATGTATTCTCCCATGTTGTAAAGGCCAGAAGTTCAAAATCAGTGTTAGCCACAGTGTTCCTGAAGACTCTGGAGTAGAATGTGTTCTATGGCTTTCTCCTGGTTCTGGGGTAACTGGGAAGCAATCTTGGGCCTTTTTTGGTTTGCAGCCACATTGCTGCAATGTCTGCCATCATTTTATAGTGCCTTCTCTTTGTTGTGTCTTTCCTTCTTTTCTAGGGACACTTGTCATTGGATTTAGGGTCCATCCTGGTCACCTTAACTCCAGGATAATCTCATTTCAACATTCTTAAGTGAATTTGCAAAGGCCATTTTTCCAAATGTGATCACATTCACATGATCTGGGAAGACATCTTTCAGAGCAGGGCAGAAGGACACTGCTCAATACACTACATCTCTCTCAGAGCTGTTATGTTTTTAAGCCAATTGGAAGCACTCAGAGAAAGATTCCAGCCTGGGCAATTAGTGCTCTCATCCTTTCTATTGGACAAGAATATTCTGGAAGACTTACCTTCTAAGATCCCTTCCGATAAAGCAGAGAATGAATTCTAAGTCATGCCCCTTGAGTTTGCATGCAGGCTGTGCCACATCCTGGCTGCTGTGGGACACTAGAAAAAACACTGCACTTCTTTGTGCCTCGTGTGTGTGGCTTCCTTGTCTGTAAAATGAAGATGATAATACTACCTCTCTCAGGGGAAAAGCGAGGCTCACTGAAGGTTTGGTAGTATTTCTAGCATCATGCTCAAGCTGCTACTGGGCAAGCTCATATCATCACACTCCTATTCCCAAAAGCAGAATAATAACTGGAATTGAACATGGATGGAAAAGAGTTGCAAGCAACTCAGAGACCCTCAGCTCTCGAACAGTCCCAGTTAACAGAAAAATGGAGGCTTTCAGGGAAAAACTTACTAGATATTTCCATAGATGGTCTTTTATATAGGATGTGTCATGGTACTGACACTATTTGTAAGCAAGGGGACCTGCATTCACACCATTAAGGAAACACCCTCCTTAAAAGTAGGCCCCTTGAGAGGCTCTCCCCTCTTTCTTACAGAACCCTGCTATTGCTCCGAACCTGTGGGGTCCTGGTAGACTCTGATGATTACGACCACTCTGGGTTGACTATTCACAATCTCTATATTCTTGTAGAAAGCTGCTGGGTTGCTGAGAACAAAGTCACCCTCAAATGATAACAGCTGGCCAACTCCAAAGGCAGAGTCCCCAACACCCACTCTACATGGTGGGCTTAATGATGATGAGCAGGCCACCATTTCGTCCTCAATAAGTCTGTGATTAGAGGTTTATTGTCCTTTTACTAATGGGGAAACTGAGGACCAAAGAGGTAACTACTTTTCCTACAGTAGATTGGTAGTCTGAGTTGAAATGAGACGTTTGCCTCTGAATGTTTCACTTTTTTCACGAATTCGGAATGCACAGCGAGCCCCATTACTTTGTAGGCAATCACACATGTTCAGGATAATTTTCTGATTGTCTACTTCATCTTTCTTCCATCAGAAGTAGCCTTTAGAGAAGGTCAGCCTGAACTTGGGGAAAGAGGAATTGACCTCTGCACCCCAGACTTGAGCTCAATACTTTACTTTGCAGTCAACAAGTGTGTGTGTAAATATTTAGAAATGCCAGCGCCCTCTGGTGCCCCTGACCTTCAGATGAGGGTATGGCCTCATCTTTGTGTTCCTGGACTTCCCTCTGTCTCTCCATAAAAGTCACACAGAAGAGAGAGGGTTGGTTTCAGAGGGATCTTGTGAAGCCTGGGGTTTCTCACGGTGAGCAATTGGAAGTAACCTCCAGTGGAAGCACCTTTGAGCTGTTCTATAAGCAACAGCACTGGCCAGGAAGAGGGTGACACTCAGAGCCTCAACACCAAATAGACAGGCAGGAGGAGCCCAGAGAGCAGACGGCTGCAGAGGTGACTCGGGAGGCCTTCCTGAAACTAGAACAAAGCAAGACAGAGAGGGAAGCAAGGGAAGAGATAGTGCATTTTCTTCCTCTAGGTAGAAAAATAGGACATTTTAGGATGGAAAGAGGCCAGAAAGCCCACTGAGAGCTGCTTCCTCCTTTCCCTGCCATGAATTCTGGCACAGTATAATTTTTTTGCTTTCCGTAATACTTGCCGAACCATTTCAAAAAGCTGAAACCACCATTCCCATAGTGGTTTCCATTATAGCCTTTGGTGATTTTTGTCCTGTGCTGTAACCCTCCTCCTAGAGAGGGGGAGGCAGCAGTGCCTTTCCTCTGGTGCTGAGCTCCCCTCGTGGGCAATTCCTCCAGGAGGCCTGAGCCATAGGGCGTTACTGTTCTTTCCCAGACTCAGTTTCTTGTGCCTTGCAGTCTTTGCTCCCCAGCAAGCCATTTTTCCCATCCTCCATCCCATTGTGGAATCAAATCCTCAGTTCTCAATCATTAGAAGAGAAATTTTCTCTCCCAGGAGGACATAGGGCATTTTGCGTAGCCTTATGAAGGAAAAAAAATTCTCTTTTCTCATAGGGAAAAAGTGTCTAGATTTCCCTGGGAATTTTGTTTTTCCATGAGGCACTGCTGCTAACTTGGGCAAGCTTCCTGGGTCCTAGGTGAACTTGGCTATTTCAGCCAAGCCCCACCCTGCCAGGCACTTTCCCATCCTGCTGGTTTTTGGCTGTTGTGAGAGCTCGTCCTTAAAGACAAATTTCTTTTAAGCCACCAGTTACCCATCTGAGTGTTTGGGCTTATTTCCTGGTCCTAGCTGTGAGAATGAAATCAAACCAGGAGACAAGAATTCCCTACATGGTGCCCTGACTTGAGTCTACCCCCCAGCATTGCCACCAAATAAATTCTGTATTTGAGAAGGCAGTACATGTTAAAGTGTCACGCAATGAGGTCCAAGGAGATCTCCCAAAGAGGAGATGGGGTCTTTAGCTAACTCCACCCACAGGCTAAATTGTAGGTTTTTCTGACTTATGTCCTAGAAAAGAGTTACAAGACACATCAGCGTGGGGCATTAGAAAGGTATACTAATATAGTGTGGAGCCCTCGAGAGGGGCAGTGTGGTGGGGGGTTGGGAGTTCTCATGTGCTCTCGGGGTGTCCTCACGATGAGTGGTCTAGGATGCGATCTCTGTGTGTCAGGTTACCCTTTGGTGGGCTCGGCTAGAATGCAGCCCAGCTGTCGCATGTGGTTGAAGCTTAGAGGTGGTTTAGGGATATGCTGCCTGCTTCATAGCTCTGTTTCTTTGAGGATGGAGGGAGAGGCCCTCATTTTATAGGGGAAAGCAGGGAACCCCAGTTTATGGGCTTGTGGCATCTCAAAGACCCTTAGGAACCTTGTTGTTTTTTTTTTTTGGAGTGCCTTTGCTAGCAGGGAACCTTAGGTAACATTGTGTCCTGGAGTTGCAGTTTTTCTTAGAACAATTTTATAATTACAATCTTTCTTGTCTTTTTTCTGTCTTTATTTCTTAGTTCCTACCTCAAAAGGAGGTAAAGAGAAGAGGTAGGCAGCAAAGCGGCTCTTTCAGTGCCTCTGAGCACACCAGGAGCCCTCCCCTGGACTCTGCTACAATATCTCTCTGTACTCAACTCGTCTTCTGCTTGTGTGCAACCCGCCCCCACTCTTGTAGATGAGGAGGTCAATGGGGAAAGAGGTATCCGTGTTACTGTTCTGAGCAGAACACCAGGTGAGATGAAAAACTACTGTGATGACACAGTGTTTAAAAATTTATTACAGTGAAAGACAATTGCCACGAATCCTCAAAACATTCCCTTTCTCTTCTAACACACTTATGTCATCATTCTTGTCACTTTGTGAAGCAATTCTGGAAGTCCTTCATGAGTGTTTTTAGTTGCACAGGCCTGGCTGCCTTGACATCCTAATTTGATTCAAAACATCTCACTGTCATGGTCATTTTGACTTTGGAGAAGAACCAGAAGTTGCAGGGTCCCCGACAAGGTACACAAGCACACACACTAATGCTGTGAGTCTGCATTTCCTTTGGATGGCACTCAGAAGCAGCATTCCCTGTATTTTTTATCACATCTTGTAAAGACACTTATGGAAGTGAACTTCCAGAAGTGCTTCATAATGTGGCAAGAATAATGGGCTGAGTGTGCTCAAAGTGAGGGAAATTATTTTTAGGGGGTTGATATTTGGGGACAGAAGTTTTCTGTGTGTATCAAACACCAGACTTCCAGGGTCCAAAAGCTTTCACTGCCATACCAACCCACAAGATGAGCCCTGCTTCAGACACTGGTGCTGTCAAGCCACAGATATATTCTCCCGGTTTATAACAATGCCTGGGCCTTCTCAACAGCTTTTGAAGGGATTTGTCTCTGCAGCCCCACCTCCCACAGACCAGCTTGCTCAGAGCACAGCTCAGCTCACAAGAGAGTTCACTCAAGGTACTGTCAAGGGACTGGGAACTGGTTCCCCAAACACACAGAGAACAAAGCATGATGTGTGAAACAGAAACTCCGAGGAGATCATCCTTATTGCAGATTTAACAGAGCACCTGTCACCCAACCCTTCCAAATGCTTCCAATCACCACTCAATCATACTGCTCAGAGCAGCTCTTTTTCGTCCTAAGAGAGACACACTTTTCCTTACACACCGATGAGATCCCAGGAGACAGCCTTTGCCAGAGCAGTAAATGGGATAGTTGCAAACTGCCTCCTGGTAAAACATGCTTAGTTATATCACTACTTCCAGGGCCTCTCTAATCTGTTCTCCTCAGGGTCCATATCTCAGGGCAGTCTCATGGGCAAGGCTCTGTTTTTTTAATACATTCTTGTGCATTTTAAGATATAAGTTTTCTCGAATCAGACCCAAGAAATGCCCATATATGTTCCAGTGCCCTCTACCACAATAGAGCAACTAGCACTAGCCCCAATGAACGTTGAATGCTCACCTTGTGCCCCACCCTGTGCCTGGCTCTCCCCTATTCATTCCCCTGAAACACATTACAGAAGGCTGAAGTGACTTGGTCAAGATCCCAAAGTTCACAAGGGGGACAAACCATGAGTAATTCCCAGATTTCCATGACCCCACAGCTTTTGGCTGTCATGGCCACACAGCATATTTCTTCTGAGTCTGGAGTTTCACAGTAAGACAGGAAATACAGACCTTTCTGGTTCAAGATGTTGGAATGAAGGAACAGGGCACTCAGCTATCAGTTTCCCCGATAGAATTATCTATGGGTCTGTCTCTGTAGGTGAGCATGGGCCAACTTCTTCAGATCCAAAATTAGGTATTCAGCCAGAAGAGGCCCAAGATACCCTTGGTATGGGGGAAGGATGTCTGGTTCTCAGGTTAGTATCGTGTAGACAAGTGGCAAAAAACCCATCCTTTACAAATCTCCACATGTGACCCTATACACTGCGGATCTGCCGAAGCCACTACTTTGAATCACTGTACGTGGTAGCACATGGCAGGTTGAAGTGCAGCAGACCCAGCATTTACCTTCAAGGGACTCAGTCCATTGAGAAGCCAGAGTACCTTTGGCCACACTGACCCAAAGGAGAGGGTGATGAGCTCCATGAGGAAGGCAGAGGGCAATAGGGGCTCTCAGGACAAAGTGATCATGCCATGTGAAAACAGTGTCCTCTGAGCTGAGCCCTGAAGCACAAGTCAGACTTTAGTCAGGTAAATGTGATAAAGAAAAAGATGTGCTGGGTAAAGGGTCAGACCAAAGCAGAGGCTTGAAATCAAAGCAAAGACGCATGGGATTTTCGGCTAATACAGAAGAACAAACCTGAGAGAATGGGATGGGAGGCTGAGGAGGAGACTGGGGCCAGGCTGGGGCACCACAGAATTGCTCTACTGTGTTCAAAGCTACTGACAACTGAGTAGTCACAGTGGCCAAGCATGGGCCCGATGCTCTGCATTTGTTATTATCTCCTCAATCTTCACAACAGCACAGGGAAGCATCATGATCTGTCCTAGACAGAAGCTCAGAGACAACAGTGAAATCGTTGGCCAAGGTCACCCATGAGAAGGAGCTATAGAGGGCCTTCCCATCCAGGTCTGTGTGGCTCTAATGTTAACTGTCTTTGCCACTCCTGCACGCTGAGGAGATGAGCTAGTAGGGAAGGCCCTGCATGGACCACGTGAGTGTCTAGCAGAAGGCCCTGTGGTGACATTTGCTTGTGCTTCCTGGGGTCAGGGTGGCTGAGGTCTGTCTGGAAGACTATTTGGTAGGATCGCTTGGCCCTCCCAGCAGATCTCCTGCTCTTCTTTCACAACAATGACTGATATTTTAGCAACTGCTGAGCTTATGTAAAACGGATCTGCTAATGGACCTGTTGGCCAAAGGCTTGGTCCTGAAGAAACGTGGAAGTTCCTACTGGCAAAAGTCTAGTAAAATGCAAAACATCTGGGAAACACGATCAGTCTGTACCATAGCCCAGGATGCTTCAGAGCTAGGAAGGACTGGGGAGAGTCTGGGGTCAAACCACATGGTGCAAATAGACAGAGTGAGAGGAGCCATGGAGGGCAGCAAGCTCGCCAGAGTGTGGTAAGCTGCTCTCTGGCCTCAAGCTCAAGGCTGATATTCCTATAAATTCTTAAGAACAATTCTACATGCCCTAAGTGACTTCTCTGAGATAAAATGTTCTGAGTCCAAACCACCAAAAACAAAACCATTGCCTGGGTTTTACAAGATAGGCAACCTCTAGCCTCATCTAATAGCAACAACAGCAATGAAACAGTGTCCTTCAAACTACTGACAAAAGCTCTGGCCCTTCACAACAGCCCTATGAGGTCAATGGGGCATGAATTTTAACCTTGTTTTACCAAAGTGGAAACAGCCTATTTCAAGTTCCAGTGCTCTCTGCACTCCCATGTTCTGTGACCAGGACCAGTGAAATAGATTTCTACAAAACTGAACTGTGGTATTTTCCAAGCTGCTCTCAGCTGACATAAAGTATTTGTATGTTTGGCCAGAGATAAAGCTCAGTGGCCCAAATGCCTGCCTGGCAAGCACAAGGTCCTGGGTTCAATTTCTGGTACCAAAAAAAGAGAGAAGTATTTGTATATGGCCTATTCTCTTTAGCTTCCTGTAGACCACATCCCCATATACCTGGGCCCAGTACAGTGGCTCTAAATTCCAGCTAATGCCACTGTCTGCTCCCAGCCCTCCCTCTATTGAAGCAAAAAAAAAACATTCACATGCAAATAAAGTGGGACATTTGTATTTGCATTTGGGAGATTCAGCCAAGTCAAATATGATGACCATACTAACTAAATATTACAGGCATTTCCTTCCCAGTTTCCCTCCCTGTCACCCACTCAATCTGCTGCGGAATGGCCATACAAGAATGTGAAAAATATTTTTCCTTCCTAAACTGGGATTTAGCGTGTATAAGTGAAGGGTCGGAGTGAGAGCGTTAACTGTGGAAATATTTGCTTTCCTTGAGCCAAGTATCTGTGGAGTTGAGATTGTTTGGGAATGAGCTTTTGTTGTAGGGAGGGGGAGGGGATCTCGATGTGATGCAGATTTTTAAGGCACAGTTAGTCCAAAATTCAGGGCTAGGACACATATCATCTTCATTGCATTTCAGGTTCTTCAGAGGCAGATGGGCCAAAAGGTAGAAAATATTTATGAAGAAGCAAATTTGAGGCTAGGAGCTGCTTAAAATATGGTCCTTTTCCCTCCCGCACTGTCTCGAAGGACAGCGAATGCATGTCTCAGATCTGGGATTAGCAGACAGTTGGAGCTCAGTAGCTAGCATGAGGCAGGCATGCACAGGGCTCACCTGAAGTTCTCAATAAGGGTAGCAGAAGAACAATTCCTACCCTGAGCAGAGGGTCTTTCAGCTCTCTGAGTAAAGAGCTTAAGTTAAGATCTGGATGCAAGGAGGGTTCTGAAGTGCGATGGGCCAACTGCCTTAATGTGAAGCTGCAGGAACCAAGATCCAGAGAGGGCATGGACATATAAAATGAAGGGCAGAGCAGGACAGAACTGGGACCTGTTCCAGCTTTCAGACCCTGTGGCCACAGTGCTTTTCCTTCCCACCATTTGGGTCACAGAGCTAGAGGTGAGTAAGAGGTAGGGATACGTGAGATACTTTCCTTATCACTTATGGCTTGCCTTGAGGGGAGTCCCCCTTGCATCCCAGGGGTTAGGAGGAAAATACGAAAATGGCTCCAGCAAAGAGGAGCCACCAGCAGATCTAGGATATTTTTACAATAGAAACAAGAGAAGGAGCACTTACTGATAAGCCCCACCCATTGGACTGGGCTTTCTTTCTCAGATATGTTCTGCTAAAAATTAATCAACTTCTCTCCCCAGACGTTCTCATTTTACTTACATAATCACGTCTGATAGGAATGATCATCCCATTGCTCAGAAGGAACTAATACTCCTGAAAGAATGACTTCCCTGTCCAGAATCAAAAAGCCAGTAATTAGCACAGCTGGAATTTAAATTTAGGTCTTTTTGTGCCCGAAGTTTTTGTTTTAAGTTCTTTCAATTCCCCAAGTTTAGCAGAGAGGGAGAACAGAGAGGGCATCATTGTGATCTCTTCTAAGGACAATGTGGATCTGATCAGAGAAAGCAAGGGATATGGAAATCTCAATCAGAAGGCTTTGTGTTTGAGCTGATATAGAACCCCACGCAACCACATGCCTGGGGGTTTAAACTCATCTCTGTACCTTACTAGTGGTTTGCTCATCTTAAGGCAGGCATGGGTATCCCTGACTGACAAAGGAAGAGAAGGTGAGCCAGAATGGTGCAGCCTGAACTTGCTCAACAGTCTTCAGCGGAGAACTTCCTCTGTGTTGGCCCTTATTACCCTAGGTTATCACTGCTCATTAGTGTGGAATAATTGTGTCCCCCACTTATATGTTGAAGGCTACTACTTGAAATGTGACAGTAGTTGGTGGCAGGGTCTTTAAAGGGGTAATTGATTTAAAACGAGATCATTAGGGTAGGCTTCACCTAGTCCAGTGTGGCCAATGTCATAGAGGAAATGTGAACGCAGATATGAGCAAAAGATGGTATACAGAGGCACAGGGAATAGACCCTACCTGCTCAGCCCTCAGAAGGAACCAACCTTAATAAAACGTTGATTTCAGACTTCAGAACTGTGATACACGGTACATTTCTAATCCATCTAATAAATATACCAAATACAAAGAGATCTATTTTCCATACTAGCTCACAAACTCCTTGAGAGGAATAGCCCAGTAACATGCAGGTCCTGGTGGCCAGTCTGCTACAGGTGCCCTTGCCTAGGGTAAATGAAGAGAGGATACTAGCCCAGAGGACTGTTTGCCTATTGTTTTCAGGACAGGAATGGAAGGCCTACCCAAACAGGACATTGTTCCTCACGGAAGATGGCTGTGCTCCTGCCCAGGTCTGAGAACAGGCACACCAGCCTATGCAGATGACCATGAACAAGCAACCAGCAAGGATCCTGGTAGGTTCACCCTCCTGGACAGCCCAGGTCACTCTGGAAATTATTTTCCCACACAGCATGGATAAAAGCCTTGCGTTCCAAGTTCTGGTCTTTCTCTGCTGTAATCTAAGAGAAAGCAAGTTCTTCAGTGGGTAAAGGCGGCTTCATCAAGGTGTTGGTGCTGGAATGGCGACTTAAAGACTGAATAGGACAGAACGGTGCAAAAAGAGAGGAGAGCTACAATATGAACAATGTAAGGTGATAGGAGAGGAGATGCTTAGCAAACAGAAGTGTTATGGTTTAAATATGAGTGTCTCTTGAAGATTATAATGAGGGGTTGTTCACCAAGGCAGCAGTGTTCGAGGTGTTATTGAGAGGAGTGACTGAGTCACAAAGGCACTAAATTCATGAGATCAAAATCTGTTGAGGTGATAGAAATGTAGGAGGCAAGGCGCAGTTGAAGGAAGCGGTTCACGGGGATATGACCTTGGGGAATACACTGGTCCCCTGCCCCTTCTTTCCTGGCTCTTTTCCTCCCCTTTCTACTTCCTGACTGCAATGAGATGAGAAGACTTCCTGCATCATGCCCTTATGCCATCATGTTTCTGCCTCACTATAAGCCCAAAGCAGTGGAGCTGGCTGATCGTGGTCTGAAATTGTGAGCCAAACCAAACCTTTTTTCTGGAAGGTAGAATATTAAAAAGGAACAAGGGGATTAAAGGAAGAGAGGATAATACGGGAGCAGTAATAATCACAGTATATTATAGGCATGTATGAATATATCAAACAGAACTAACTCAGTTTTCCTTTCTTTTCTTTTTTGCTTTTTTTTTTTTTTTTTGGTCTTTTTGAGACAGAGTTTCACTATGCAGTTCAGGCTGGTCTTGAAGTCACTTTGTACCCCAGGCTGGCCTCGAACTCACAACAATCCTCCTGCCTCAGCCTCCCAAGTGCTGGGATTACAGTATGCGCCACCATACCTGGTTTCAGAACTCAGTTTTCTATAACAAATGGGCACTAATAAACAAAACAAAATATGCTTTTCCTCCTTTAAAGTTGTTATTCTCAGATAGTTATTCATAATAACTAAAAACTAATTCACACAAACAAAGTTCAGTTTGGCCAAAGGTGTTTTGGAAGAGGGTGGCCAAGATCACTTGAAGAGGTACAACATGCGATCAATAAATATGGTAAATGCATAATTTTAAAAATGTATTATAATAAAAGACAGGCTGCCATTAGTGCTCTCAAAATACTCCCTCTTGCTTTAAAAAATTCCTAGCATTCCTACTACTTTCTGAAGCAGTTCTGGAAGACTCCTTTTGTGAGTGTCTGTGTGAGATGTAATCAGCAGTACAATGGATGTTGCCATGAGTGCCATCCAACAGAAAGGCAAGCTCTTAAAACATTACAGTGCGTCCCCACCCACTGTATCCAATGGATCTGGTACTGTGTGACTTCCCATTCTTTCCGGAAGTCAAAATGACCATGAAAAGGAGACAGGAAGTAGCAAGAAAGATGGGATGAATGAGTTTGAAGTGTGTGGAAGAGTATTTTGTAGGGATTAATACCTTTTTACAAAATGTAAACATTTACCATATTTTTCAATCATACAGCATAAATAAGGGGAAGAATACAGGAGGGTAGAGGCTCCTGATTTCCAGGGCTACAGGTTGGTACATCATTTAGAAACCAGTACAGGCTTCATGGGAAGAGGAACAGCCTTCAGAATCTGGGTAATGGAGGGGAAATCTTGGGAGAAGGGTGACAAATGAGGGGCCTTCTCTCAGCATACTTGTAAGACATGAGTGGTCTGAATGCCAGAGGTCTAACAGTGAGTGACAGCTAAAGGAAACTGAGAAGTTTCTTGCTGAGTAATTGGGGAAATGGTGAGCCTTCTGGTCAAGAATCTAAGTTGGTCAGCTCTGGCTGCTTCGCATACACTTGTCACTGGCCTCCTAAGACTGTGTTCCTGAGGTCACAGGAATTCTGCTCTTGTCCACAGAGCCTGCTGCTGGGCTTAGCTTAGAGTAGGAGCCCAGAATGAAGTGAGGAGTCTCTCCAGATAAACAAATGAATTTGCAGAAAGGAAACATACTTCACTCCTGTTTTAACTGTAGAAAGATCCTCTCACAAGGGAAAATGGAACCCAAGATGAGAAAAATCCGGTGTGAAAAATGATGGGTATAGTATTTAAATCTAAAACTTTAGAAGCATCCCTGGAAGTCAGTTCTTGACAGGAAAGAGCAGTTTTAAAATTAGGAGTGCAATAACTCATTGAGACTTACACTGTCAGCCAGAAGGAGAGGAGTTTATCTACAGGGAATCAGCTCCATCTAGCAGCTTTAATCACCAGTGGCTTTCTATATATTTTGGCCTAGTAGTATGTACAGGAGTAAAAAGGCATTTTCAGGGCCAAGGAAAAAGCTGATTTCAGAGCTTCACTTTTTACGTTTGTCTCCAACAGACCTCAGGACAAATGTGTACCATGAGCTTCCCTTGCAGAAATTCTGCAAAGCCCTTGGTGATATAAAACACAGGCCCCATCCCCTTGACAAGAAATTTATTCTCAGCAAGACACCCACGGTGCAAAGGCTATGTCTATGAACTCATGGTCCTACTGCCTCAGTACTTATGTACTGGTACAGAGATGGCATCCGGTGCCACAGACGTGCAGTTGATCTGACAGGGAGTGCTTGTGCTCTTCTAGAAGACTTGGGCCCATAGAAGAGGGCAGCTCACATAGGTTTGTGGCAGAGTTGTGATGATAACCTAGAGCTCTTGATTCCTAGGCCAGGGCACTTTCCACTGAGCCATTCTACCTGTCTCTCAAGACATCCAAAAATCCAGCCAGTTTAAATAATCGTGATGGAACTGACTATCCATATTAGGGGCCATTAATTTGGCTAATATCTTTTCTTTTCACAAATGATGAGCACTGACCAAGAAAAGAGTCTTAAAAAGGTAGTCGTTCCAACAGGTACTTAACTATGGTTGGGCATAGATGGCTTCATGATTTAGATGTGAGTTGTTTGTCACAGTTAAATGATCCATCAAACAGCAACAGATTAAGAATGGCCTAAATTGTATACCGTGCAGTATACTAGTCAGCCATAAGAAGAAATGAACTATCAAGCCACAAAAAGACATAGAGGAAACTTAAATGCATATTTGTAAGTAAAACAAGTCAGTCTGAAAAGGTTATATATTTTATAGTGCCACTTATAATACATTCTGAAAAGACAAATTAAAGAGACAAGAAACATCAGTGGCCTCCAGGAACTGGAGGGGAGGGAGAGGAGTACCGGAGGGGAGCGGCAAGGGGTTTCCTTAAGGGAGCAAAAATGTTCTGTGCAATTTTGTGACAGTGGACATGTGTCAAGATACATTTTTCAGCATCTGTTAAATTACACAACACAAAGTGTGAATCCTAATGTAAACTACTGACTTGAGCTACTGATACTTAATCAATATTGATTTATCAACTTAATAGATATCACCACAGATGCTAGATGTTAATAAAAGGGGAAACAATATATGGGAACTATCTCCGCTTTCTGCTCAGTTATTCTGTCAACTTAAAACTGCTCTGAAGCATCAAATCTAATTAAAAATACAAAAAAGAATCAGCTGAGGCATCCGTGTGTGTAAGAATGCAGTACAGATCTGGGAAACTTTTGTTCTATTAGTGAAATAAATAAAATAATAGACCACGAAATGTTGTCTAAAGGTCTATACTGACATATCCAAATGAATACAAAACACTTCATTTATCTGTATACTTAAGACTATCTAAATAATGGCCACACATAGTCATGATCTTTCTAACATGCTACATGTATCCAAATAGTCTCAAAACTATATGAAAATGAACAAAGCCCAAAATAAATGGGAAACTCACAGTGTAGTTTTCATTCCATGGTTATTGAGACGCTATAAAATGCTCCCTTTCAGGATCAATTGTATTAATTCCTTTGATTTTCCCACTAAAGGCAGAAGATTTGATAAACAGCCAGAAGTGGAATGCTTTAAGCTCCCACTGATCTTGCGCTAAGTCTTTGAAACTTCTAAGCTGGAGCAAACAAATAAATGTGACAATAAAAGTGCAAAAGAACACAGTAGCTAAATGCCACTGGGTCTCTTACAGGCACAATTGACAATTACAGAACATAGCACTCAGATGAAATTCTGCACAGACATTATGAAGTTCAAGGTGCTTCAGTGTAAGTGTCATTTCCTCTGGGCTTTGCTGGAGTAGACCCCTGTAGGTGAGCTCACTTTGAGGTAGTTTAAGAGATCCCTCAAAAATGTCTTTTCATGAGGAAAAAGACATGGTATCAGAGAAATGCAATTCTTTCCAAAGTAATCTACGAACTCATTGCTCATTAATAGAAACACTAATATTTTTCATGAAATCTGACAAGCTGATAATGAGTTCACATGGAAGAACAAGGAGCCAAGCATAGTCAATGCACTCACTGAAGAATAAAAGAATGAGTACAGCCAATGCTACAAGTTAGTAATATTTATTACAACCCTATAGTGATAAAATTATGTGGAATTATTATAGGGATGAAAAACCAAAGCATATTAACGAAAGAGAACAGAAACCTAGGAATAGTACTTACAGATGTAGCACAAATTGCTCTATGATAGTGGTAGGGGCTAGTCAATAAATAGAGCATGGATCATCACCATGTGAAAAAATGAAAACCCTACACAGAAAAATAGAAAAATAAAACTGTAACAACTAAAAAAAAAGATAATATTTACAAAGTAAGATTCCTTAGGAGGAAAAATGCAAATAAACTTTTTCAATATTAATAGGTTTGACTTTTAAAATTAAAACACTTATAGAACAAAAACAAAATAAAATTGAAGGATAACTGCAGACTTTGAGACAACAGATATAAATGGTTAAGATTCACATTTCGAGTATTTGATAATTTCTTCAAATGACAAAGAGCCTAATTTAAATGAGCAGGGGCTGTAGCTCAGTGGTAGAGTACATGTTTAGCATGCACAAGGCTGTGGGTTTGACCTTCAGCAGTGAAACAAAAGAAATCCAGAAGGACAGAAAATAGATTAGTGATTTCTTAGGTCTGGATGATGTAGGGAGATAAGATTAGAGTTCAAGAATATCAGATTTTTCTTTAAAGTGATGAAAAATTCTGAAATCAATTATACTGATGGTAGAACAGATCTGTGAATACACAAAACACTGAATTGTGCATTTTAAATGGGTGGATTTTGTGGTAGTTGAGTTATATCTTTTAAAAGCCATTCAAAATCTGGGCGTGGGGGCAGTTCCTTGCAATCCTAGCTACTCAGGGGGCTGAGGCAGAAAGATGAGGCCAGACTTGGCAAAGTAGCAAGAAGATCCTGCCTCACAGGGGAAAAAAAGGCTGTTCAAAGACATACATTGGGAAATTGAGGGTATAATTTAAAACACCAATGACTAAGAAACTCTCAGGACCCAAAGGATTCACCACTGAATTTGACAAGAACATCAGGAAAGATCTAATGCCAATATTTGTCAAACTCCCTAGTGAAATCAAAAGGAAAGGAATATTTCCAAACTCACTCCTGGAAGCTAACATTGCCTTGATTCCAAAAATAGAGAAGGACCCAACTAAAAATAAACAAACAGAAAAAAACAAAAACCTACACACCAGTCTCTTTAATGACTACAGAAGCAAAAATCCTCAACAAGATGCTGACAAACAGAATTCAACAAATCATTACAAAAGTCACACATCACGACCCAGTAGGCTTAAACCCAGGCACTTTGAAAACAGTAAATACGATACAGCACATAAACAAAAGCAAGGACAAAAATTATCACTTCACCTGATATAGAAAAATCCTCTGACAATATCCAACATCCATTCATGATAAAATTTGAAGGAAACATGTATAGAAGGACATTATTTCAATCTGTTAAGAGACTTTTATGACATCAACATCCTATTGAAAGTGTACAAGTTGAAAGGTCTTCCTCTAAAATCAGGACATTATCACCAGTCTTATTCAGTGTATTATTCAAAACGTTAGCCAGAGCAATCAAGCAGGAGAAATAATTAAAAGGGGTACATAGAAAGTGAAGAAGTTAATCTATCACTATTCACACATGACATGATCCTTTACAACACCCCCCAAAATTCCACCAAGACTGCTAGAACTAATAATCAAATTCACCAATGTAGTAGGATGGAAAATCAACACCCAAATTTCAGCAGCTTTCATGTACACTAATAATGAACCCATTGAGAAGGAAATTAGGAAAACAACATCAAGTGAAATAGCCTCAAGAAAAATTAAGCACTTAAAAATTAAGCCAACCGAGGAAGGAAAAGATCCATATAACAAAAACCACAGTACTTAGGAAAAGAAGTCTGAAAGCATTAGAAAATGAAAAGATGTTCTCTGTTCCTAGATGTCCGGAACAAATATTGTCGAAATGGCCATACTACATGTGCACACGTGCGCATGCACACACACACATGTAATACAATTCCAAGCAAAACACGAACAGTTTTTCTAGTTCTTCATGGAACTAGAAAAAAACTATTTAAAAATTCATATGGAACCAAATAAAACCACAATAGCAAAAGCACTCTTAGGCAACAAAAACAAGGCAGGAGACATCACAATCCCAAATTTCAAGTTTTTTTTTTTTTTTAACAAAACTACAGTGACAAAGCACGGTACTAGCACAAAAACACACAAGGACAAATGGACCAGAGCAGAGGATGCAGAAACAGCCCCATCCATGTCCAATCATCTGATCTTTGACAAAGGGGCAAAAAACATACATGGAGGAAGTAAAGACTCCTAACAAATGGTTCTAGGGAAACTGGTTATGCAGATGCAGAAGACTGAATCTGAACCCATAGGTATCACTATGTTGTAAAATAAAATCAAACTGAATAAAACATCTGGATATTACAAGACCAAAAATCTACTGGAAAATAATACAAAATTCTGAAAGACACAGGCATAAAGACTTTTAAAAACAGAATTGCAAAAATCAACCAGTGGGATCATATCCAGGTAAAAAGAGCCTTTATGCAGAGTGAACTACCAGAGTGAAAGGACAACTACTGAAAAGGAAAAGGGTTTTGCCAGCTACTCCTTAGACAGAGGATAATGTCTAAATTATATGAAGAACTCAAAACAATAGAGCCCCCAAAATAAAAGATCCAATCAAGGATTAACCATTGTTACTCTCTAATTATCTTGTTTTGAAATTTTATTTTTTCTCTTTAAAATAAAAAGACATAATCAAAATGTAGGCATTTAAAAGGAATAGACACTTCTCAGAAGAAGTACAAATGGCCAATAAATACATGAAAAAACTTCAGTATCTTTGGCCATTAGAGAAATGAAAAATAAAACAACACTGAGATTCCATCTTACTCCAAAAAGAATGGCTAAAATCATCAAAAATCAAATTTAAAAATGCCAGCAAGCCACCAGAGGAAAAAGAAACTCTTCTTCATTGTTCATGGGAATGTAAACTAGTATAACCATTCCTCCTAAAGCAAAACATAGAAATTCCATTCAACCCAGGTATTTTCTTCTATGCATCTTCCTGAATGAGTTAATGATATCATGTCACAGTGTATATGCTTACCCATGTTTATAGCAGCACAACTCGTAATAACTAAATCTTGGAAGAGGCCTATATGCCCACCAGCACATGAATGGATAAAAAAAATGTCACAGCTATAAAAGGTGGAGTACTACTCTGTCAAAAAGAAGGATAAAATTGAGTAATTTGTAGAAGAATAGAGGCACTTTGATAACACAAAGTTAAATGAAATAAATCAAACACAGCTTAAATATCATGCGGTTTTTTCATATGATAAGCCCAATGTACAAATAATTTAAAGAGCAAAATAAAGGATGGATAGTAGGAATAGGGGAGATAGGTCTTTTACAAATGGGAAAGACATGTAGAGATGGGGGGGAGGGAGTGGAAGAAAAATAGAAGTAAAATAATTAAGATGTATTATATACAAGTATCAACTCCTCAGGATGAATGTACTCACTATGTGATGCAAACATTAATAAAAAGCGGAGAAAAGACATATATTGGGAATTTTCCAGATACCTGTATGCTATTTATTTATTGTTTGATTGCTTGGAGGTCATGAAGTACTCTTTGCATGATTTAAATTATCTTAAACTCATGGAAACTTTTTATAGCTCAAAATGTGGTGCTTCTTGTTGAATGATGTCTGTGCATTTGACAGTGATGTACATTTTGTCTTTGGGTAAATCAATTCATTCATTTTGGTTGAAACTGTAATTCAAGTCATATACAACCTTACAATCGGTTCTTTCTTTTTGTCTGTCAATGAAAGAGAGAGGATTGGTAATATCACCCCAACCATTACTATGGATTTGACTAATTCTCCTTACACTTAGGTCAGCTTTTTCTTCACATATTTGAATATTTCTAACTGATGTTTTTAAGATTGTTGTGTCCTCATGATGAGTTGATCTGTTTATTATTAGCAATTTCTCTTCTCCCTGCCTATATTCTTTGTAAACAGGCTTATTCAATCTACAGTTAGTTATCTGCTCCAGCTTTCTTTTTATTAGTATTTGCTTGTTCATATTTTCCCAACTTTTTTCTTTTAAAATAATATGTGTATTTATAGCTAAACAGGATTTTTTATATAGCATACAGTTAGATCTTGCTTTTTAATGCAAACTAACAATCTTTATCATTTACTTAGCATGTTCAGATCACTATTTAATTGAGTTATCAATTTTCTTGGGACAAAATCTGCAACTTTTCTGCATGATTTCTATTTGACCCTTCTGGTCTTGTTCCTTGTTTTCTCTTTTCTTGCATTATTTTTCATTATTTTATGATTGTCTTTGATCTTTAGTAGTGGCTTTATTGGCTAACTCTCTCTGTTTCAGTTTATATTCCTTGTACTAGGATTTACATTAAAATCTTTAATTTACCACAATCTGCCTTCAAACAATAATATACCACTTCACATATAAATAATTTACAACACTATTCTTCCATTTTCCTCTCCTTTTTGTGCTATTTTTGTCATCCCTTTTATTTTGACATTTAGAATATGTAGGAACCTACTATACCACAAAACACTGCTATTAATTTTCTTTAAAAAGTTATTTGTCAATTAATGTTAATTTAAAGTGATAAACTTATTTTATGTACCTACATGTCTAGATGTTCCCACCCTCACATCTCTAATATAAATTTTCACTTGATATCATTTTCCTTTGGCTTGAAAATCTTTCTTCAATGTTGCTTGTGATTTGTGTCTATGGGCTATGAGTCTCACAGTTTTTTGTCAGGAACGTCTTTACTACATCTTCATTTTTAAAAATATTTGCAGCGGCCTGAGGTATCTAGGGTGACATTTTTTTCCCCCAGTACATCTGAGATGTCACTCCATTGTCTTCTAACTTGCATGACTTCTGGCAAAAGGTTGATTCAGCTCTTTTTCCTCATTGTGTATCATTACCTCTAGCTGTTTTTATTTGTCTATTACTTTTTAATTTTAGTTTGTTAATAAATACATGTAGCACATAAGGTGTATGCTCCCTGTGAGATGCTGGTACATGTACAGCATGCATCTTCATTCATTTTTCTCATCCCTTATTCATTCTCTCCTTCCCAGCATATCGTCTGCCCTGCTTTCTAATGACCCAGTTATGCATATATTTTTGTTTTTCGTTTTTTTATTACTTTAAAAAGGGTAAAACTAAATGTATCAAAACAGAACAAAGCAGATTAGAAGAAAAGAATGTAAGTGACACAGATTTCAAAGCAAGACAATAGAAGATCCACAGTGACTACCATAATGTCTCTTGTTTTCTTCTAAATAGTTGTCCATATCTTCACACACAATGAATTCATACAAAAAGAAATAGTATTAAACTGATCATAACAGAGTGATGAAGGCATTACAGGCCTTCAAAACCAGACAATAGGAAAATCAACAATAGCTACCAAAATGTCTCTTGTTCTCTTTAAAATAGCTGTCCATACCTTCATGTATATTGAAATTAAACAATACAAAACTAACTAAAAACACCTGAACAAAGAATACAAACATTACTGGATTTCATGGCATGAAAATATGGAATCAGCAATGGATACCATAATGTCTGTTTTTCTTCAAAGTAGCTGTTCATTTCATCACACATAATATAATCAATTCCTGTAAACTTCTCAGGAGAAGTTCTAGGCATGTATAAGCTATTACATGTATATCTATCCTTTCTGCATTAGAGGGAAAAACAAAACAAAATAAAACAAAGCAGATTGCTAGAAAAATAATAAACAAAAAAGACAAATAAATAACAATAGCAAACAAAACAATAACGATATAGGTTTTCGAAACAATGTGGTAGAAACAGAACTAAGGTTGTTATTTTACATAGTTACCTTCAAGAGATCCTCAGGTCACCAGACACAAACATGCAAAATTGTTCCAATCCTATGAATGTTAACTGCTTTGTTCTACGAACTTATAGAGCTTATAGCACAATCATCTTAACTTTCTTAAGTATGTTTATACAAATTTAGATATTTTTTTCTTTTCCAGAAAAGGGTGAAATCACTACAGACCCTGTGGAAATACAAAAGATCATAAATACCTTCACTTCACAATTTCGAAAACCTTCATGTTTATAGGCTTGATAACACAGAAGAAATGGACAGATGCCTGGAAACATATGAACCACCAAAGCTCGACGAAGATATAAAACTGCTGAATAACCCAATTTCAATTAATGAAATTGAAAATGTAATTAAAACCTCAGTAACAAATAAAAGCCCATGCCCAGATGTATTCACTGTGGAATTTTACAAGAAAATCAAAGAAGACTTAATGCTGACACTCCTTAAACTCTTCAAGGAAATTGAAAGGGAAGCAATTCTCCCTAACTCATTCCTGGAAGCAAGTATTACTCTAATACCAAAACCAGAGAAAGACCCAACCAAAAAAGAGCTATAGGCCAATCTCCCTAATGAACATAGATGCAAAAATTCTCAATAAAATATTGGCAAACAGAATACAGCAAATCATCAAGAAGATTATACACCATAATCAAGTGGGATTCACCTCAGAAATGCAGGGATGGTTCAACATATGCAAATCAATAAATGTAATCTATCGTATCAATAGAGCCAAAAATAAGAATCATACGATCATTTCTATAGATGCAGAAAAGATTTTGATAAGGTCCAACACTCATTCATGGTAAGAACCTTACAGAGAATTGGAATAGATGGTCTTTACCTCAATACGATATAAGCCATTTATACATACAGTAGACTACTTTTGGTTGTCTCACAAGTCACTGATGTCAAGTTCTTTTTCTCTCAGATGTGTCTCTCTGTACATTATTTTAAGTAGTTCTGCCAACTTCAAGTTAAGAAAACTCCTGCAGTTTTTTTTTTTCTGTTACACTCACCCAGTACAGTTCTTACTGCATATATTGCATTTTCTTCCTTATAGTTTTATATGAGCCTTTTCTTATGTCTTTCATTTATTTCTTAATCACAGCCATGTTTTATTTCTCCAACTTCATAATCAAACAGAACACTTTTGTAATCACCATTTTATCATTTTCCCACTCATTCCATCATCTCTGTCATTTCTAAGTACATTTCTGTTGATTGATAACTCTCTAAGTTCATATTTCCGTGCTTCTCTGTACCAGCAATAATGTTTTAATGGATGCTTCACATTGTGCACTTTACATTTTGTGTGCTGGATTTTGTTGTATCTCCTTTAAATATTGTTAGGGCTTTTTTGGAGGGAGGATACAAAAAGTTATATGGAATCTGATTCTTTCAAGGGTTGCTTATAAGCTTTGCGTGGGCATGGCTATAGAAGTACTTAATGCAGGAATAATTTAGCCCTGTTAATCAGATAATATCCTGTGGAGAGTTGTACCAATACTACAGGTATTACAGGTCTTTCCTCACCGGATAGTAAGAATATGAACTATTCTCAGCCCTGTGTGAACTTTGATGATTTTTCTATCTACTGTTTTCTCATAGCTCTTTCATTGCCCAGTGGTAGTTTTTTTTCCCCTCATGCATGCATGTGCAGATCAGAATTCAGAAAAAGTTTAGAGAGGACCCTCTGCATATCAGTAAAGTTCTCTCTCTCTCTCTCTCTCTCTCTCTCTCTTTTGCACTCTGTCTCTCTCGCTGTACAAATCCTGCTCCTCAAGTATTGTCCTTGAAATTTATAGCCTTCTTGATCTCCTTAAAGTCTAATCTTCCTACAGTAAAAGACCTCTACATTTATTTTAGCTTTTCCCTTCTTCTGCTGTAGCCTATAAAAATGATGTCATTCAATAAACTGTGGCAATTGTAAAATTCAACTTACTAGCTTTCCCTGTCGGGTGTCAACCCTTTACACTCTTTTACTGCTTGATGTTCCATGTCTGAACACCACTGTTTCATATATTCTATAATGTTGTTTAAATTGAAAGATGTTTAGTCCCTGTTATTCTTTCATGGCTAGAAAAGGGAGTCTTTTATTACATTAAATTTTACATTTTTATAAAGTATTTTATAATTTTTAAAAATATATTTTAAGAAATTCATTGTTTTTACTTGAGAATATTTATTTTTGATTTCATATATCTGAGCATCAAGAAAAAGAGTGTTCTAGACCATCATTTCTCAACTTCAGCACTACTGATTTTTTGTTTTGCCTTTTTGAGACAGGGTCTCACTGTGAAGTTCAGGCTAAGCTCACCTTGAGCTCACTTTGTAGCTGACGTTGGTCCTGAACTCACAATGATCCTCCTGCCTCAGTCTTCTGAGTGCTGGGATTACAGAAATGTGCCACCACACCTGGCTAAATATTGATACTTTGGACAGGCAAATTATTTCTTTTGGGTGCTGTACTATGCACGCTAGTATGTTTGACAATTCAGATAACTAAATATTTCTTGAAACATCATTAAGTGTCTCCTGGGGAAGGGAAAATTTGTCTCTGGTTGAGAACTACACTTTCAACTTTGTAGCAACTCAGAGATCTGTCTTTTTTAATAAAAGTTATGCAAACTAAAAAAAAAAAAATAATGACATACTGAAACTGCCCAGGAGCCAAACTTGGAGAGTTCCCAATGGCTAAAGTTATAGCCACTTGCAAAATGAGCAGTAAATATTGAGAGTACAGGTGGCCCTCCACAACCATGTGCTCTGCACCTTCAGATACAACCAATATTGGACAACAAATTTTGGAAAATTTATGTCTGTGCTAAACATGTGTAGACATTTTTCTTGTCATTATTTCCTAAACAACACCATGTAACAGCTATTTACATACATATTTACTTGGTGTGAGGTAGTATAAATAATCTAGAGGAGACACACAGGAGGATTTGTGTAGTTTATGAGCAAGTACTCACTTTATATCAAGTGATATAAAGGATTTAAGCATATGCCCTTCAGCATCAGGAGGAGTCCTGGAACCAATATTCTGGGATACCGTGTGAAGATTGGATTAGGAAATAACTCAAGCATGAAAGAATTCATAAATTTATACTCATACAAATAATTGAACAAATAAGTAAATGTGAAAGAAAGTGTACTCTTCTTAAACTAACTAACTAGTTAGACTATTAAACTAACTGAACTAGTTAGACAAAAATACATGATATACATGGCTTAAAGGACAAAAGATGGTTTCATAGGTTTTAGTCCATAGTCATGTGGCTCCTTGCTTTTGATCTGCTGGCAAGGCAGAATATCTTTGCCAAAAAGTATGGTGGTGGCTGGGGATGTAGCTCAGTGGTAGGGTGCTTACATAGTATGCACAAGGTCCTGGGTTCAATCCCACAAAAAACAGTATGGAGGAGGATAGATGTTCCTCTCATGATAGCTGGAAAGCAGGATAGCGAAAGCAAGAAAGGAAGTGACCAGGGACAGGATATACTCTTCAAACTATGCTCCCTGTGACTCACTTTCTCTAATTGGGTCCACCTCCTAATAGCCCATTCGGCCATGAACTCCTCAATGGAATCCATTGATAATATTAGCACCTTCATGCTCCAATCAATGGATGTGGTAATAAGTAGCAAAAATTTAAGTACAATAGGGTATATGTATATTTTAATGTATTTCTTAATGTTGGAGATTCCTGAAACAAATCCTTTTCATGGTTAGCATCCCTATAATGTATATTGACATATGCTATCCCTCGATGTGTTGATGGGGAAGGGCATATCACCCAATAATGCATAACTTCAGTCTAATCATGAGAAAAATTCAGACACAAGCAAATTAAGGGGCATTCTATAAAATAAATGATTTGTGTTTTTATGATAACATGTCATGGTTTGGCAGAAACTAAGGAGACTGAATAACTAAATGCAAGGTAGTATTCTGAATTGGACCTGAAAAAGAAAAAGAAATTAGTGGAAATGCTGATAAAAATCCAAATAAAGGCCATAGTTTTGTTCAATAGTATTGTACCAGAGTACCAGAGTTAGTAGCTTTGAGGACTATAGTAGGGTTATACAAGATTTGCCACCGAGGAAGCTGGCTGAAGGGCATGCAGCAGTTCTAAGTGGTGCTTTCAACTTCTCTGTAAATCTAAAATTATCTCAAAGTAAAAAGCTTGAAGAAGTGGAGCACCCTGTAGCCTCAACCATAGACATACGTCTGTGTATGATAATAAATCACAGAATCTCAAAGTTGGAGAAGCCTCTGTGGATATCTCATTCAATCACTCATTTGACATTTTAGATATACTTGGGCCCAAGTTGCTACAAATAGCAGCAGAATGTGGATTGGAACCTCTTTCCCTATCTCAGGTGAGGGCTCTTGTGCATCTTTGTCCTGTCTTACCTTCGCCATATCTTTAACCTACACCACTGAAACACTGCAAACACAACGTGAGATGTTTCGTGTACATACTATGCTTAACATCTACTTTCTAGACTCTAGATCAAGTGTGTGCAAATATGTTTTCTGGAAAGATCCAGAAAGTCAATATTTTAGTCTTTGTGAGATCATACACTCTCTGCAACAACTCCTCAATTCTGTCGTTATCGCATGAAAGCAGTCAGAGAAGATAGGGAAACAAATTGGTACAGTTCCGTGCCAATAAAACTTTGCCAAAAAGAAGGCAGTGGGAAGAATTTGACCTGTGGATCCTAGTTTGCTAAGTGCTGCTCTGGAAGACACCTAAGATGCTTTTCATGTAGTACAGTGAGTAGAAGACACATGCATGATCCCAGCTAGGGGAAAAGGAGTAGAGAGGAGACTCTGATGGTCAGATCTTCAGAAATGAAGAAAGAATAGTAATGGGGATAAGGTCACTTTGTCCTTTGTGTTAGGTCACCTCAAGCAGAGGATAATCAAGTAGTATGAAGAATGTCAATGACAATAAGCCTGTAAATGGGAAGATGAGCAATCATCCTTGTGACATTTCATTTTGCCCTTTTGGCAAGAGAGGGGGCTTTCTATAGAAACACCCAGAGCTGTGGAGCTTTCAGGTTTCAAAAGGAATGAATTAAATCTAACTTCAAAATAATTGGTTTTTAAGCAAAAGCACATATGCGTGTGCATGCAGAGGAACAAAGTGTGATCTAAAGTGGTTAGAAATAGTGACAGAATAAAAAGTATAATTCTGTTAAAAGGACATGATTTATCATAACCTGTTTAGTATCAACAGAAAGCAGGCATAAGTGAGCACACTGAAAGCAGGAGAAATTTATTTCTTAAACATGATTTTAGTGAACTTTCCCAAGAATATGCTACCTAATTGAACTCCTTTCTTCTTTCAAAAAATTATTCCATTTAATAACAGTTATTACTTATTTCAAAGGTACCCAATGATAAAAAATAATCTTTTTCAGATAAAATAAAACTCCAGCAGTATCTTTCCTTCTCATTTTTCTTATTTATCTTTGACCATAAAGTAAAACAAACAGGAAAAAACTAAATGCACTGGGCATGTTTAAATAATTTTTATACCTGGCCATTACTTGATATTGATGTAATGCTTCCTTCCAGGGCTTTGATTACCTTGTTAGTTTTCCAGTTTAATACTTACATCCAAGTTTTGTTTCAGTCTCTGGTTGACTACAACCTTATATCCAACATGCTGGTTCCATCATCAGCCCTACTGTGGCTCAGCTGTTTATGGTAATGTGCATGGCAAATGCAATCTATCTAGGGTTCAGCTGGCATCCCCAAACACACTGTACCAATAAGCCCTACTGGTCACCTCACACCCCCTGGAAGGCCACCGCAGTGTTTGACAAGAAAGCACAAAAGAAGACAGCAAGAACTCAAAGCTATGCTAACCAAGAATACTAGATTCCTGGGACAGGTCCACATCTAATAGTTGGCCTCATTGACCAGACACTAACTGTGTTCTTGTCAGATTATAAATTTAGAATTCCAAATTCAAGGCTGGGAGATTTTCAGTACAGGTAGAAGAGTGGGCACATGGAGCAAACTGGAGGAAAAATCAGTAAGGTTTCTTAAACCGTGGTTACCTTACTATGTTGGATTCTCTACCCTCCACTGTCTTCCCATTTGGGGCCTAAAATGAACATTGTGTCAATCAAAAAGTGGAATCTAGGGTGAGAATAGCTAGGGTAAAATAGGAAAAGACAGGTGTCTATGAACAGAGAGAAGATGGGCTGGCGAAAAGGGACACAGAGTCCTTTAAAGAGCACACACTTAGGAGTCACTCAGGTTTATATACTAATTCTTTAATTTTCCAGCTATGTGATCCTGTTCAGAGTGGGAAGTGGGGACATGTCATTGAGCATCTCTGAGTACATCATTTCTTATGAATCAAATAAATATCTACTCCTTGTCCTTCCATGCTGGATGTAAAGAATCATTAACACAATGCATAGAAGGGGACTCTAAGCATTCTGGCACTGAGTAAACCCTTGCACTTAATAGAAATTTAACCTTGTAGTGTATGGGAAAAGGCAACCTGGGTAGCTAGCTCAAGAGAGGAAAGAGTCCAGATTTGGCTCTCTGGGAACACAAGTGCTCTTTCTAGTCGCTGCAAGTTGCTGCTTTCATCCCAGTACGAGACAAACAACTTGGGGAATGCAGCCTATTGGAGACCCTCCAACAGCTCTCCTTAAAGAAGTCAGTATTCCAGAGCAAATGTATCACCGACTTTATTGGGGGGCTTTGGGAGAGGCAACCATGAGGCAAAAGAATTCCCCAGCAAGCTCTCTCAAAACCCCAAGTCACCCTAGAATAGATGTTCAACTGAAGGTCCTCACAGGACACTGCTCGACCAAGGTGACACTTTTTCTCAGCACTCCCTCCACCTTCACCTGGTATCTTTGAGTTAGTTGTCTAAGGTTTTTCTCTCTGCTGCAGCCATTGCTCCTCTGGCTGCTGGGGCTGGCAGACAGCAGCTGCCTGGCAATTTCCGCATTCTAATCTTATGCTAAGGACAATGCCATAGCAACAGCTGAGCGGCAGGGAAGAACATCCAGGCTAAACACTTTATCCCAAGTTGAGTTCTGTGTCTTGTTCAGCACATTTTGGATTTATAACCCTCGCCAGTTGCTGTGACCTCAAGGAATGAAAAGCCATTTGGATTGTAGTATGAAAAAACTAATTTAAGAAGGAAAATCTGTTATACATATATCAAATAATGTCTTTTAAACTGATATAAGTGACTCACTGCCTTAGATTATCCTTTTGAATTATTCATGCTTCTCTTCTTTCCTCCTTTAACACAACTGAAAGCTGGCATCACTGTTCCACCTCAATTCTGAGGAGAGGGCAAAGAAGGGAAGAACGAATGTATTTATTAATATTTGTGAGTGAGTACTTTGAAAATAAAGGAGAAATGCTTTTTAGCAATCAACCGCATTGAGACAGTGTCTACTTTCACAGAATTCGACACATCTTGGCATCATCTATTTGATGGCATCTATCACAGTCAATTTGTAAGAATGAACTGAGTGCTTACCATACGTGAAAAAGAACACTCTGTGCTATAAACACTGAAGCCTAAGTAATCATAGAAGATGTGATGTCACTTGAGTAAGAAGAGAATAGGAAATGGAGAGAGAACCTGAATTTCTGAGGAGCTACTGAGTGTCAACCTCTATCCTCTAAGTTCTAGATACATAGATACATAGGATGAATACACAAGCGTGAGTGTGCACACACACAGAGACATTTATTCTAATTGTTTTAAAAGTGATGTGAAAAATAAGACCTGAAGTAGTTACACATTATGGCCATGGCTATGTAGGAAGCATGAAACGGGGCCAGGATTCACTCCAGTTCCTTTGACTCCAAAAGCTGTGCTCTTTTCTCTGTACCATCTTGCTATCTAAAAATATGATCCTTCAGATCTGGGGTAGGAAATTTACATGATGATCCTGGAATGTCTTATTTTCCTTAGCAAGCAAGGAAGATTCCAAAGGCTACCAGGTTCATGTAAGGACTCAAGAGTTAACAGATTCTCCAGTGTCCAAAAAGGGGCCAATCTGGGCCTCAATATAAACCAGGACAATGGATTAAAACATACAAAATATGTTTAGATCCATGAATTTATCATTATATTTTAAACATACTATAATAGGGATGCTAGTGAACTGGCTTGTTTTTAATTGGGCATTTATCCTGCTTCCCTATGCCAAATGTACCACTAGGTGACTAAGCATAGTTCTACAGAAATATTATAACTAACAAAGAAAGAATAATAAAATAAGAACATCACGATTTTATAATGCTTGATGAATGAATGAATCGAGGCTTGTTTATCAATGGCTGCTAACACCATAAAAATAAAGGCAACCAGATAGTATGCAACACTTGACAGAGAGCACAAAACTACACATGAAGCAATCTCACCAAAAACCAAACCAAAGGCTAACAGTTCTACTAACCTAAATCTGATTGCACCTTCAAAATCACCTATTAACAAAATCAGAATATTGTGGATTGTGTTAAACTTAATTATCATTATGTCACCATCGAAATGCAGAGTGTAGGAAATACTGTGGGGAAAATATTAGTTGCAAGAAGAAAAGAGACAGGGAGACCCTACATATTAAGAAACTTAAAGATCATATCAATTGATTTATACTATCTAGTCCTCATTTAGAGGTTTATTCAAACAAACAAAAATCCATTTATGCATTTGGAAGGTAACCGGAAATTTAAACATTGTCAGGATATTTGTAGATTTTAATGACATTTTATTCATTTTGAGATGTAACAGTTGTGTTATGGATATGCTTTTAAGAGTCAATCTTTCAGAAATACATTCTGAAACTTTTCTCACTAGAGCTCTTTGTAGAAATGGGTTTGGGTGTGGAATTGTGCAAGAGGAGCCTAAAACAGCTCATCAAGCCCAGAATCGAGGAAGTTATCATGACAGAAGGAAACAAAAGCCCACCGGAAGGAACCCCCGGTGGCCTACACTGAACAGCTTTAGCAATGAAATGAGTAATATTGCAATTGATCAAAACACATTAAATATATAAGAATCTATGTCTTTATAACAATACTTAAAAACTTGATCAGTCACTACTGAAGGCTGTTAGGATATCAACTCATTTTGAAAACTGTTATTCTTAAAAGGAAGATGTTGAACATTTATCTTGCCTTTTTGGTATGCATTGCAATTGGAGGTAACTAAAATGGTTCGTGAATAAAATAAAATTCTTCTCTATACAAAAGTTCCAACTAATAAATGTAGGAGGAATAACAGAATTAGAAAAATGTCATTGTGCCAACTTTAATGAAATGATGGATCTAAGCTATAAAAACAGATCTACTGAAAAAATGACATCTTTGAGAAAATAAGAAAAAATTGAATATGCATTAGGTATAAAATAATATTTATAAATTATTAATTTGTTAGCTATATTGTCATGCTAGCAATATAATTTATAAAGTGTGTGTATGTATAATATATATATATATTATACATATATATATGCATATAGGCACAACTGCTATATGAATAGAGAGAAAATTTTAAAAATTGAAAGGTATTATTGCTAATTAAAAGAGAAATATTAGGGAGTACTGTCATTTTGAGGTAGTACACATAAAGTTTAGGAAGTCAGCCATAAAAATAGGTTTTAATGTGCAGTAGGAGGCTACATGTTCACACTTAGCACTCTGAAGAAATGTCAGAGCTGGGGAGAGAGCTGGCAGTCATTTCTATAGATGCCTCTAATGAGCAGAGCCTTAAGGTTAGATTTGCACAGGGAAAGAAGAGTTCAGGGCCAAGGCCAAGCTCTGGACAGTAGATCACAGGCGTGTACTAGCAGTGGAGGAGGTAGAAGATGTGTTGGTGAGGCAGCTAGGAGAAAGCACAGAGCAATGAGAAAAACTACCAAAACTAGGAAAAAGGAAGGCATTTCCCAAAAGCACAAGGAAACTCAAAATAGATCGGTCTCATGGAGGCTAAAGAAGAAAAGAAATCTGAGAGAAGGGTAGTCAATGATATAGCCCGGATTAAGGTTGAGAAGGGTAAGGTGGCAGAAAATGGAACTATTCCTTTCCCCACATTTGTACCATATATCCTAATTAATTTCAACTGCCAATGACCTAACAGTGAGTGTGTAAGGAAGTATCGTAATCATCAGCCTCCATCTGGCCATTCATTCATTACTTCCCTCATTTTCCCACTCCCCCAGCCATTCATTTAACCGACATCCACCAAACCCCTGCTATGTTCTGCAGATACTGGGACAAATAAAATATCTGCTCTCCAGAAACTCACAGCTTAATGAAGACGACAGACCTAGACAAATAATTACAACAGAGTGTTAACATTTTCAGCAATGATTTATTAAATGTAAATTCTAGAGTCAGGCACTATGGGAGGCACTAAAGATACAAACACAAACAAGTGATTCCTGCCTGCTGGGAGCTCAGGATATAGCTTGGAAGGCAGATGGAATTACAATAGATTGTGATATGAACTAGAAATAAAAGGCCTACACAGCTACAAAAGAGCAGTGAGTAGGAAGTAAGGCTCATAAGTATGCCCTTTGAGGTGGGGGTTGTTTGCATGCTGATTTTACACATGAGGAATGTAATGGTTTGGATTGAGGCTGTGTCTCTCAGAGGCCATATACTGCAGGCTTGGTTACCAGTGGATGGCGCTATTGAGAGGCAGTGGAAACTTTAAGAGGTAGGGCTTAGTTGGGGGAAGTAGGTCACTGGAGTGTGTCCTTAAAGGTGATAGTGGAACCCTGGACATTTCCTCTCCCTCTCCATTTGTTGTCCGCCATGGGGTAAGCAACACTGCCCCACCATGTGTTTCCTGGCCACAATTTTTCTGCCTTGCCACAGGCTTAGAAACCACAAGAGCCAAGTGGTCACAGGCTAAAGCTTCTCTGAACATAGACCAATGTGAACCTCTCCTCCTTTAAGTTGATTTTTCTCAGTTATTTTGTCACAGCAACAGAAAGCTGATTAACACAGTGAGGTTCAGGTATAGGGAGAAGAGGTGATTTTTCCCAAGGCTGAACAGTTGTTTAGGGCAGAATCAGAATTCAAGGGTGAGTCTTAACACTTGGAAATTCTCTTTTTATCTGAGGAAGAGAAAAAGGAGGAGGAATGAATTAGAAGGAGGATGATGGTGTTGGGGAGGAGAAAAGCGGCAGCTAACTTTTACCAAATGCTAACCTTGGATCAGATGTTCTGCTAAGCGCTATACACACAGCCAGGCAAACCTCACACCCTATGATGCAAAAACTCTATTAGTCCATTTTCTGATGTTCCCCAGAGATAGCAGATAACATCCTTGTGATCACAGAGCCATGATTTGAACTCAGGCACCCTGCCTGACCGGAAGGGCTGTAATTGACCGTACTCTACTGGACCTCAGTCCTGAGATGGGCAAACCTTGCCAGCCACGAGCCAACCCTCTTTTTCCTACACCTAAGCAAACACCTGCAGATAGCAGTGGTCTCAGCTTTTGGCTTGACGGGAGACTAATGAGCAAAACTGAGAACTGAGGATCAACATTCAGTGATATTTTCCCACTAGAAAGAGACAGGGCTAGGGTGAGAAGGAGCAGTACTCCCAATCTCCTCCTGTGAATGCTTGGCCTGGTAAGTCCTCATTAGGACACCTGGCACACAGAGTACAAAGGCTTTCACATGTGGAACTTGGTTTGCAAGTCACTGTGGGTAAAACTATTTAAAAGGTAAAACAGAAACAAGACGGTTCTTGATCATGAAGATTTTCTTGAGAAGATTAACTGTTTCTTTCCTCTTCAATCCACAGATATTTCCCAGATGTACTCAGGTCTTCTTGGAATTTCTACTAAGCTTTTCAGGTATTCCAACAAGAATGTTCTACTACCATATGGAGCCTACACCTCCTGGCTCCAAATTCATTTCCCTTTCCACCATAGCAGGATCAATGCAGCCAAAGGAATAGAAAAAAATCACACCACAGGAGCTGGGACATCACTCCTGGGTTTTTTCTAATTAGCCCAAAGGCAATTCCCCTACCCGCTTGAGATCCCTACAACTAGAACTTCTACCTCAAACCTTAGTTGAACCCCATTCCTAGACCAGCCTTGGCCCCTGGGAGTAAGCGGTTCCCCCCACCTGGTATCCTCAGAGTGGCTGAATGAGAGGGCTTCAGTGTTCTCAAATCAGAGCTCTTCACAAGCTCAGCTCTTACACAGATCCAGTCTTACCAGATGATCTTTTGCCTTATTCCCACTTCGGAGTCCTATGGGTGTCTGTCCTGTCTTCTGTCCCCATTCCCTTTAGAACTGAATCCCTGGCCTAATTGAGGCAGTGCTTCATATGTCTCTTACCCTCAACACTTGGCTGAGGGAAAAGTCCTCAATTCCTGCCTGCTGGGTGGATTAACCACTCCTGTTTGTTCTTGCCCGTCTTTATCTCTGTAACTGGTACCTTGGCTCAATAGCTAGGTGTTGGCCACTAGGGACAGGTCTGGCAATGATGGCCCAGTTGGCCGGAGGTCCAAATTATATCCATACACTGATACTCTCGTGTAATCTTGAGAAGGTTACTTCATCTCTCCATGCCTCACTGTATGTAAAATGGGTAAACATCACTGTTAGGATTGTTGAGATTAAAAAACTAGTCAACCTGTTAAATGTTTAGCACAGTGTCCACACAAGTGTCTCTCATGTTGTCATCATCATGATGAATGCTGACCACTATTCCTGAATGTTGACCGTTCCCCAGAGTATCATTCAGTGGTTACCGAGGCCCACTTGGAGATCATTTTGCTTATTCCCATAGCTGCCCCTGTTTGTAACAAGGCCATTTACCCAACTGTATATCCTGCCCAGTGGCCATAGACAGTGTGAGAGTTCAGCTCCCTCTTCCTTCTGCCTGGCCTGCTTCTGTCAGTAAGGCTATCATTTAAGGCCTGTCATTCAAAGCATGCAAGTCTCAGAAAAAGATCCGCTTCTAACACACAAAATTTGGGTAAGTAGAACATTTTCTCTTGGGCTCTGCAGTCCCTAGAGCAAGTGGGGGGTGGGAAAAATTATCAGTATGGTTTGAGAATCAACAAGTTTGGAGAGTGAAGCAGAGGCATAAAAGTTGGGTCAAGCCTTTGGGAAACCGGGTGTGAGTTGGCCACTGTGTAAGATCAGAAGCAGCCCCCCCCACACCCCACGCACACTGTAGTAGAGCTTTTCTGGGAAGATTTTCCAAAAAGAGCAGGAAGACAGGACAGTTATGCTGTTGTTTCGTAGATGGTGAGGAGTCCTGCCAACATAGCTCCAGATATAATCAAAACAGAATGCTAACCTCTCAGAGACTTGAGATCACACCCTAAGAGAACAATGGCTAAACAAAACTCATTTGCTGCTCAGCATCCCAAAGGAGCCCAGCCCCTCAGACCTGCTGACTGGGAAGTGTCAGGAGCACCCTCAGGGGATTTAGCCAAGGATCCTTCTACAAGGGCAGAAACTGAAAGCTGGTTTTGCCCTCTGCTTGGTTCTTTAGGAAGGTTGCAATATTCATATTCATATTCATATTCAGGTTATTAGTACCACTTCAAAATAAGTCTCAAAGAATGCCTAGGCTTGGCAGCTGCCAGAAAGCACTTCCCAGAACCGCAGGGCTTCCTCTGTTCCACAGCCCTCCTGGCCACCACCTCGATGCCTACTGTATTGTTCCTTCCTTTGGGTAATTCACTTGGACTTTCTCTGGCTTGCGGATTTGGGCTCCCCCTTAGGAATTTTTATTGCTTTGATTCTGGTGCCTTAGGCAGTATCTGTAAAGAGAATTCCACCTACCCACACCTTCCCCATACATACAGCTCTTAAGTCATTGGATGCAGGCAGTGTGGCCCAGAAAAAAATAACAGTAACAGAAGCTCCTGGTCACAGATGAGACTTTTGAATTTTTGAAATAAAGAATGGAACATGGATACAAGTCTTATCTCCAACTCTGTGAAGCTAGGTGATCGTTATGAAGCTATTAAACTTCTCGGAACCTCAGTTTCCACCATGAAGTGAAGACTAAATGCGATAATGTACGTAGTTGGCAATAGGAAGTGCTGGGTGAATCCAAGCTTGTATTAGTAGTAACAGATAATCTAATAACCCCTACATCTTTACCATCTGTTCAAACTGGTTCTTGTTCTGTAGCTGCTGAGTACCAAATGTGTTTTCTTGCTCAACAGGCACAGCCCCCAGGCAACAAAGATACAGAGTATGGAGGCCCAAGGTGATTTCGTGATGTCTCAAGTCATGGTTACTAAGTTAGCAGAGCCCAGCCTGGGAACTTCTGTTTCTCAACTCCATATCTGTTTACTGTTTCAATTCCCCGATAAAATTTAGGAATTTAGGTACCATCTCATATGATCTCATTATTTCAAGATTTGGAAACAAGTCAGAGAGAACAAGGTCATTTTACAAGGCTGAAGGCTAGTCGACTAGAGAGCGGAGCCCAGGTCTCCTGACTCCCAGTTTAGCACTCTATGAACAACACAACAGCTATTTTGTTTGCCCTAGCTCGGCAAACATGGTCATCTTAGCTCAAAGCTGCCACAGCTTTCTAGGAAAACAGCCAAGTGGTAACTGCAAAAGCATCCCACAATTACAGGCCTGCCCTCCGAGTACCAGACTCATTCTCCACAGACTGTGCACCTTCAGCGTGATGGAAAAGAATGTGTCAGCACAAAGCCCAGTGACAATCAAAGCATGCCAATCGCTACAAGCTTGGCACCGTGAGGCACCATCACTGAAGTAGACCGATAGTATTTCTGGAATGTCAAGCATGAGCTCTAAGAAACAGCCCCATTTGGCAGTTCCTTCTGAAGCAATAAAGGCAGTTAAATGAGGCCCAAGTAGTGCAGGACATTATTGTTTACATGCAACCCTTATCTTGTGGCTGTGGGAAAAGCAGCCAAATTACACAAGCTCTTTCCTTATAAGTGGTGCTTGGCAAAACACAGAAGGCCAGCATTGCTGTTGGTTTGCTGTTCTTTCTTGAAGTCAGCTTCCTTTGAAAATGAAAAACGTGGTCCTCACAATTCAGGCTCTAGCACCGGGGGAATGTGTGAGGTTTTCCACTTGCAGTTCATCAATAGACACGAAAGTTAAATGAGCGCAGTGCTTGCTTCGAACGAGGAACGTCAGAAGGGGGACGACTTGTTCGTCAGTGTAACTATGAAGGAACCACAATTCTAACTTAGAAGGTTTATAAATGCAAAGGTTTCAGATAGAACAGGAGGGGATGTTTCCCACAAAAGAAAATCAACACCTAAAATTCAAACAGTCCTCTTTTCCCCCTTGAAAACATAACCAGAACATATCTTTTAGCCACCCTTGTGTCGTTGGGCAATGGCGGCTGTGGAGCCTTGTCACTGACAGAAGGAGTTTGTGTCCACAGTGTGCCTTGGCCAAAGCACACAAATCAGGAGTGACTTGCCCTACTCCCACGAGCACAAGTCAGTTAAAGATAGTGTCCACAGGCTCAGGAAATGTCATTTTGGTTCCCTCCGTCCCAATATAAACAGCCACAAGCCTTGGATGAGTAGTCTGCCCTAGCATGCTTCCTAGGGCCCTGGCAGTAAAGGAGAAAGTTCTTTATGCAGGCCCCATCTCCTGGCCAGCCCCCTCAAGTGTAACATTTTACAGCTTGCTTTACTCTGACTATAGTCATCTAACATGCTTTGTGCTGACCATGTTCTGTGCTAGATGTCAGAGACAGAGCGAAGGGTAACAGCCGAAGCACTCTATTTGGTCTGGTAAAGGAGGGATTGCGCTTGATACTAGTTGAGCTGGTCCCAGGGGACATGAATAGTGTTTCAACAGGCAGGGGGTTGGGGAATGGAGTCCTAATGAGAAAGCAGATGTAAGAAGGAAAGAAGTTAGCTAATGGCTCACACTCTCATTTGCTTAAACAGTTTGAGTCACTGGATTGTAAATGTTCTCTCAACGTGAATGAGGATATTCATGGAAAACACGCTTGTTAGTAAAGTGACGCAATGCTTTTCTGCAAAACACTGCACGCAGTTGAGAGCAGTGGGCCTCCATAACTATGTTAGCATTCACTCATAAGACTTCTGAAGCCTCTAATAAACAGCAATTGGGCCTGTGTCTAATTGGGTTTTAATGGCTCAAGCAAAATCAAGAACTAGAGTAATCTGGCATGGCTGTTTGTCATTCAAACTTTCTATCATCCTCATCTTAGAAGTTGTACATTATAACTTACCCTTATCAGATCATGAGCAAAACCTATAAGCAAAGGAAAGAAGTAATACAAATATTTTTTAGTTTTACTCGGTAACAATAATGCCACAGGAAAATAATCATTCATTATTCTCCAATCTATTGATGGTACATTTTATGAAAATCAAAATCCTCTCCTTGATCATTTGCTCTCATGTGTGTAAAGATGTGTTTTACATCTGTACCTGATGGTGATACTATGATTTTGCCATTAACTGAGGAAGCAACCGATGCCAGTGATCATTCTTCATTGTTTGAAAGTGTCAGGAATATGCTAAGCTATGGAATCTTTTCTTTTTAGTTCTAATATTCTGAAATACGTACCTACAGACTAGTTGGCATTTTTCTTTACCAGAAAGAGACAATTACTCAGTTCTTATTAAAACTGCCAAATTACAATTGATTTTCCTTCCAAAACCCAACCATGAACATGCTACAGAATACAAGGATGCTTGATGGTTCTACCAAACCAGTACAAAAATAGTAAGGAAACCTCTGGGGAATGAAAAGGCAGATGGGTCGGGCATCTGAATGGAGTAGGATTGGGGGTACAGCGTGGGGAAGAAAGGCAGGAACAATAGACAGGCATTAAGGCAGGAAAAGTTATTTTTAATGTGTCCTTTTCCTCTACTCATTACCCTGAGAAGTTGACTGCTTGTCCCCCTGCCACTGGAAGACATGTAAGCAGTAGGCACTTGGCCACCAGCATGGGAAAGGAACTCTGGGGTGGATTTCAGGGCTGGCTGGAATAATAGGTGCAGATATGAAGTGCATGTGGATTGGCTGGGCCTTAAGTGCTTCTCCCTACCTCCAAGCATGTCAACACTCAGAAAGCTAGAGGTCTATGACTAATGCCTAGACCAAATTACCACTTGTAAACTAGAGGTGTTGTCTCCTCAATATCAAACTCACTGGCACTGGGAGAGACATTAGATAAGGTTTAAGTTGCTTGCCACCAGTTGGACATTACAACCCAAGATAGATAATAAACCTGGCAGAGTAGGAGATCACAAGCAAAACAGCCAAGGGGCATCACCAGTAATCATGGAGGGACAATGCAGAGGAGCAGCTGAGACTGGGGAGGGTTTGCTCACTGTCCAATATCAAGTGAGGGCAAAGGGCCTGTTGCAAGAAGAACTAAAGGGACTCTACATGTCTGAACCCTATAAACTCTCAAAATTGACCAGCCAAGTGTTTCTAGGAATTTGTAGAATTCCACATTAAAGACATATCTCCAGAAGTGGCATGAGTTGAAAGGATATTTTTTTCTGCTTCTGATATGGCTGAATAAACTCCTAATTTACCTCAATCCTCCTGAAGATAGCAACTATATGTGCTGAACAAAATACAAAGAAACAGTCATCTTAAGGGACTGGAAAATGAATTTAAAAGCAGGTAGATTTTGGAGTGGAATTTATACTTCAAAGAAGGTAAGACATAAGATGAATTATTTATTTTTTGCATCTTTTAGACTGAGGACAAGCCAAACCTACCAAGTGGTCAGCACATCAAGAGTAAGGCAATAATAATACACTGACTGACATTCTGATACGAAAAACTAAAGGACAGAGGTCAGGCCAAATGGGGCCATTGGAAACAGTGAATTTCCATAAAGACAGAGCCAGGTACATGGAGCCTGAATTTCTGTATACTCTATCAAAATTTCAATTGACTCCTGAGCCACACATATATGCACAGACTTCAATTAAAGGTCAAATCGGTGAAAAAACATTTCCACTGCTAACAGAGTCAGAATTTAGAGTTTTCATCTAACTGAGTTATGTACCAGAACAATACAATAAATATTTTTTGAAACCTAGAATTCAGTCTCCATAACTTAAAAGATCCAGGATATAATAAAAAGTTACTCAACATTTGAAGAACTAGGAAAGTGTAATCCTCTTTTAGGAGATCAAACTATCAATAGAAAAATGATCTAGAGGTTGGGATCCCCAGGCAAGAATTTTGAAGCAAATATTGCAACTATATTCAAGGGAACAAAAAGTATATTCAAATATATGGCCATCTGGAGAACACACAGTAAAACTACCATGAAAGGAAACATCTAAAAAGCCAATTACTTTTATATTATATACAGAACTTAGAATAAAATGCTTTAAAAATTTCATTTGCTATAAATTTTAAAAGCATGCTAACATTAAACTTTCCCATTTTATCTTGGTTCGTAAAAGTGATATGTAAACAAATGACAACAAATGACAAATATTTTTAAAGTCAATAATGGATGAACATGAGAAAATTGAATTTTGAAAAGTATCAATGATCCCAAATTAATGTGTACTTCAATGCTATTACAGTTAAAACTCTAGCATTGCTTTTTCAATTTTTGTTTTTTTAGTCTATGTTTGAAGTACACAGTGTTTACATTCCTCCTGGGGAGTTGGTGTGTGTACATATCTTAATTCCTGTTTTTCATCTCCTTTCCCTCCACTCCCTTCTCTGCCCCTCTCTCCATCTCTCAATCTCTATTTTGCAAAAGATCTTGTTGTTTCTTATTATGTGTCTTTTATTTTGCAGTTTATTTATATATCAGGTTTCTCATATAAGAGAAACCATGTGATATTTAAGTTTGAGTTTGTGATTCATTTCACTTGGCATTATGGTTTTAAGTGCATCCATTCTTTTTAAAACTTTTATTTTGAAATAACTATAGAACTATAAGAGAATGCAAAAATAGTTCATGGTCTACTGAAGGCTTTCCCTGGCATTCTCCTTTAGTGACATTGTATAGTCACTATATATATATATATATATATATATATGTATATATATATATATATATACACATATATATATATATAGTACCTATTAATCAAAGAATAAAAAATTACAATAATAAAACTTATATTACTAAGTAAGCAAATTGGTACAAAAATTTAGCAATTTTTTTCCTACCAAATTCCCTATACTATGGATTTGGTCGACAGCATCATTATACGGTTTTAAAATGTAGGTTTTATTATTATTCAGGGTTAGCGAGGGCAACAGACCAGAAGACAGCTGATGCTTTCTGAGAGTTGCAGTTCCCCAAAGGGCGGGGCACACCACGTCCCACTATGTAGGACCACATAGGAAGCACCAGGGACCGTGAGGAGGCAAAAGGAGCAAGGAGAAAACATGACAAGAGCCTTTATGGATTTTTTTCCCCTCAGGAAGTTATGGGCAAGGCCAGGAAGAGCCCCTGAGCAGAATGTGATATTTTAAATGATTTCCATGGGCTCTGAGGGACAGCAGCCAGGTCCCTGCGGAGGACGTGTTTTGCACTGCAGGACACTGGTAAAAAAAAGGTGAGTGGTTATAGGCTGAAGACAAGTTGTTGGGGCATCGCAATGTGTTTGCAGGCAAATTGTTATCTCTAGGAATTAACTAACTCTGGGAGGGACAGTCTTTTCCTGGGTTCACAAGGTTGCAACATGTCAAAACAGTCTATAATTCAGAAAAAAAATTAAAAATGATTAGCAAATGTGGTGCTGTGGGAGTGGAAATGTCACTAGTAGAGTGATTAATATGCTTTTGCAGCTATTGTGCCATGATTTTGCCCAAAGGCAACAAATACACACTTGAATCCACTCCCATAACGGACGGATTTTTCATTTCAGGCAGTGCATTTGCAGGATCTGGTCCCAATATATCAAAATATTGTGTTTCTAAAGTAAGGTAAAGCTAATGAGCAGCAGTGAGTTGGCGCACTATAGGAGTAAGAGGACAAGTATAGAAAAACTAAACTTCCCACAGTGTCCTAAGTGTCGAAGGTGCCATCTATTTCTGTGCAGCTATGCACAGCCTAGTCACTTAGATGGGGAGTACTGGCTTTACCTCTGAACTGCAAAGGAGTCAAGTTCCTACCATCAGATTCTCAAAAATGGTACTGAGTGTCTCTTCCTTATATTTTTGGCTTTCAAGTTCAAGCATATTCTTTTATGGAAATTCTTAATGCAGGACACTCAATACATGACAGACAATGACAGAGGCTGGGCGCAAACATATCTTATTTAAAAGACATTGAGAAATAGGTCCAAGTGTATATGGAAATTTGGTATAAAAGTGGCATCTCAAATCATCAATCTCAGCAATGCAGATACCTCAAGTCATTTTCAAATAAATCGTACTGGGATAGTTGGAAAATGATAAAATAAGATCCATACCGCACACCAAACATGAGAATAAACTAAAAAACTTAGGAATCTACATGTAAAAGATGAAGCCATATGACAACTAGAGGCAAACATTTACAAATTCCTTTTTGTTTGTCATGCAGGGAAGCATTTTCTAACTATGATTCAAAATTCTGTGGAAGTAGAAAACTTGGGTGAATTTCTCCTTGTTCATGGTATAAGGAAAAGCTTTCGAAAACCATGATGCAAAAGCCAGTAAAAATAAGGCCGACAAGTTGAACCACATAAAAGGAAATAATCTTCACACAACAGAAAACACCAAAAATTAAAAAAAAAACCTATGGAAAAACTGGGGGAAAATATTTGTGGCATCTCTCATAGAAGACTAACTTCTAAGATATGAAGAACTCTCAAAAATTGAGGGATAAAGGAACAAAAACCTGATTTTTAAAAAGGGAAGATAACAGATACTTTACAAATATACATAACACATATGCTCTTGTAAATGGCCCCTAAATTAACAAAAAGATGCTCCAACTGATAATAAGAGAAATGGAAATTAAAATACTGCAAAGATATATCATTTTTCATTTATTGGGTTGATAAAAATTAAAAAGTAGGAGAATACTTTTTTTTTCCAGAAGCATGTGGATATTTAATGCAGTACTATTCACAATAGCCAGGATATGACATCAGCTAAGCTGCTGGTCAGTAGAATGCGTAAAGAAACTATGGTGCATATATACACAATGGATTTTTATTCTGCCATAAAGAACAATAAAATGATGGTATTGGCAGGACAGTGGATGGCTCTGGAGGATGCTGTAGAGAAACCATTGTTCTCAAATATTGTTGGTGGAAACACACGTCGGTACAACTCTCAGAGGGGAGAATTTGTCAATAGCTAACAAAATTAACATGCCTTTTGATATAGTAACCCCACTTCTAAGAATTAACCATGAAGATATACCTTCAATAATATAAAAATGCACATGCACTCATTTTTCTTTTTGTTTTATTCCACCAGTTTGTCATTTCAAAACATGAGAAACAACTGAAATGCCCAAAAGTTGGAGAGTTCAAATAAATGATAAAATGCCCACACAGTGGTGTTGTAAGGAACAGCTATACCAAAGGAATAAGAAAGATCTCTGGGAACTGCTATGGACTGTTATTCATATTTCAAAGAAGTAAATTGAAATAATACTTACAGTATGTTATCCTTTGTGTAGGAAAAATGAGATATAAGAAATGGACAGAAATAAATGATCTTATCCATAATGGACAGGTGATGCTGAGAATACTGCGTGGGTGGTGTTGATCAAATATGTGAAATTACTATCATTTAGACAATGAAAGCCAGCTTTCACTTTTGGAGAAAGGAGTTAAAAATAAGGAAAAGAAGAAGGCTAGAATGGGCCCTGTGCCGTTACAGTAGACTGAGATGTAAAGTATGAACTCATAGTTTTTAAGATACATACATAGGATAGAAACTAACAATTCAGAAGGCAAAAGTCTAATAATAAGAAGGCTATCTGCATAGTCTCAGAGTACCTCTCTGCAAGATTATTATTAATTACAAAAGGGAAATAATAACATCAGAGTGCAGAAATCTGGCTGGCACCCCCTTAACTGATTAAGCTCAAATTGCTTAACAATGAGCTACTGGACTATCACAAGCTCCTTGGATATGATGCACTGAGAAGGGCAGGCACACTTCTGTAGCAGTCTGGTACAAGGACATAAATGCAATATTATTGTAAGAAAACATCAGACAAAGCCAAACTGAAGAACATTCTACAAAATAATTGTCGAGAACTCTTCAAAAGTGCTGAGGCCATGAAAGACAAGGAAAGACTGAAAAACTGTCTTAAAATAGAATAGGGTCCTGGATTAGAGTTCAAAAAGGAAAAAAGACATTAGTGAGACAACTGGTAAAACTTGAATAATGTCTGAACATGAATGAATAACACTGCATCAGTATAAACTTCCTGATTTTAAGATTTTATTCGGAATATGCACAGTGTTAACATTTGTTAAAACTGAGTGAAGTGAACTCCATACTGTTTTACTTTTCTTGGTTGAGGGGAATGACCTGGCAGCTTCATACATGCTAATCACATATGCTACCACTGACCCACCCCCCATCAAACTTTGGACTATTTTTGCAATATTTTATGTCTAAAATTACGTTAAAATTTTTAAAAGATCGCTGGGGATTTAGCTCAGCGGCATAGGTGCCTGCCAAGAAAGTGCAAGTTCTTGAGTTCAATCTTAGGTACAAAAAAAAATTGAAAAACAGTTCTGCCCACACTAACACCAAGTTAATTAAGCACTCCTTAAACCAGGTTTCACGTGCCAAATTAAAAAAAAAAACTGATTTGCAGCTCGGAGAGTCTGAAGACTACAGGGATGGCAAAACTTTTAGAGACAGTGTGCCCAAACTGCAACACAAAAGTCATTTATTTATTGCAAAGTGCCAACACCTCAATTAAACCTGAATTCTTGACTGCTAGGATGATGCTGGGATGACTTAGCTCACGTGCTGAGAGAAGGGACTCTGTGTCCCCACTGCTCTAAGATACTGCTCTTCAGGATAACAAATCAGGGTTGGAAAAAGAGATAGCTAACTGCTAAGTCAGAGCAAGAGGTTCTGCTAGTTTTTGGAAAAGACTAAAAAGAAAGATTATGACCATGGGTAATTAATGAATCCCCTTGTTATGACTGAGAAGTTACAGAAAAGATCAAAGTAATGAAGAAATAATCAAAAAGATAACGTAGGCTTCAGTTATCCAAGATAATGCAATAGGAACTGAAATTTAAGCAATCCAATTTTCCAGCTGGATGCGGAAGTTCAGATTCTGACTTTCCCCTTCCTTGCACAGTGGCAAGAAATTAGACAGAGCAACAAGGGTGCTCCCCCTGCAAGAAGTGGGAATTCTACATAAGATCTCTAAAAAGAAAAGGAAAGTTTATTTCTTACTCCACCTATCCTCCTGTCATAAGAAAGGGAAAAAAGTTTGGAATCTCTTTGTTGGTCTCTCAGCCATTGGCTCCTTACTCATAATTCCTTGCCTGTTACAGTAAATTCACTTTCCCTTTTATTTCACAATCTGCCACTGTAAGTTCAAGACTTTTTATGTATCATCTGAAGCTCTCCCCAGCATGGTCTGAGCTTTTTTCTAGCCATGGGTTTTTCTGAGGTACAGAACCTAGTGGCTAAGAACATAGGCTCTGGAGTCTGATTAATCTGCTTTGAATTCTTGTTTTGCCATCTCTTAGCAGACAACCAAGTAATTTAATTGCTCTATACCTTAGTCTCTTAAATTGTAAAATAGTGATGATACTGCCTATAACCAATGACATTGCTCTGGTAATTAAACACAAGATTGCATGGGAAGCCCTCAGAACTATGCGTGGCGCAGAGTAATGACTATATACACAGGGACCTCTACTACCCCTGAATGGATCCTGTGATTTCCTCACCTGGTTGTTTTCTCTCACACTTTCTTCCCTCTAAAATGCCTCTGCCTGCAGAAATGCTACCTGTTGTTTAAGTCTAGTCCCCAAGGTCACCTTTAAAGAAGTCTTTCTTGTTGTTTTACCAGATAATCTATCACTGCTGGGAATCTCTGTTCATTTGTACTCCTTCCCAGCGCCACCTTCACACTGATCTGTGTGCCCAGGCACTGACTGCCCCGGGGCTGAGCCCACCCTGACCAGGTGCTCCATGTCTACTTCCTGAATTAAATCCACGTGGCACCCAAATCTTAAATGATTTCCTGGAATCTTTAGCAAAAGTTCCAAGTACCTAAGCAATAACTCAATTAATTCCATATGCCAGAGTTTCTGCTAACAACCTCAAGTCAATGTTAAAAACACATGACCAAGAACTGAATTGGGGTGAGAAAGCAAAGACCAGCGGATGACGGGGAGGAACTCTGCTGGCAATTCCTGCTGATGATAATGCCTGCTCTGGAATATGCATATGTCATATATGTGTTTTGGGAGTCTGCCATGGCCATTTCCTGTTCTGCCAAGCCTCTTTTGTTTGAGATTTGCAACAAAAGGATAACTATGGAAAGTTTGAAAAGTAGTTCACAAGCAAACATCTGAAGCATATAAAAATGAAAATGGGTGGAAAAGTTGGCACTTGCCTTCAAGAAAAAGATGAAGGAATAACTCCGATGCTTCCCTTAGCCTTGCTGCCTCTTGCTCTGTTTGCTTAGAAACATAAACAAAAACTTACAAGGGAAAATAAATGCAAACCACTGCCCACTCACCCATTTTCTCCCTGCAAAGCAACAGCATCTGATTGAAGGCTGGATTCTTAGTGTTTTATGCTGACGGGTGTGTATTAATGCTAAGTTAGTGTGTCAGGAGCTTGGTCCTCAGTGTGGTGATGTTAGTAGGTGACAGAACCTTGAAGAGGCAAAATCCAGTAGAAGACAATTGAGTAAATGGGGAGGACTGTCCTTAGGAGAAAATGAGGTGGCCCCAGTGGGTCCTTGAGTTATTGCACAAGTGAAATGTAAAAGAGTAAGTCTGGCCCCTCCCTGCTCTCTGGCTCACTATATCGCCACCTGATGGCTCCCACTCACACTCTAACCATAACGCCATCTGCCATAATGTAATGCAGCCTGGGGTCCTTGCTAACGATGGTGCCAAGTTGCTTGGACTTTCTGCCTCCAAAACTGGGTGCTAAATAAGGTCTTTTTCTGTATGATTTACCCATCCTCAAGTATGTTGTTAGAGCAATGGAAATGGACCATAGTGCCTCAGAGGAGACCTGTCATAAACTTGTAGATAAGCAAATGGAACTGCCTTGCTACAAGAGGGAGAAAGACTGATTTTTCACCAGCTCTGTAGAGATGTGTTGACAGTTTCCAGACAAAACAAAATCCTTGTTGGTTGTGGTCCCTTTTTGTTCCTTGCCTGAGCATGTTTACTGACATGCAAGCATATCATTTTCCATCGTGAATGACTCAGAAAGCGTTTGAGGGTTGTGGAGAACTAAGTAAATGGTTAATGTGGTGTCAAAATAAGGGGTTGCATTTAATATTTTGGTGGCAAAATAAACAATGTTCAATTACTATTGACTCACTCATAGACAACAAGGGAAATACAGTCTATAGCAGTGCAAAACAGTGACACACACTGGGATGTTCTCTGCTCACAGAAATAAAGAATAATTATTGTCATGAATGAGAAACAAGTCCAGTTTTTTTATTCAAGCTTATATTCCCTTCCTTCCTTCCTTCCTTCCTTCCTTCCTTCCTTCCTTCCTTCCTTCCTTCCTTCCTTTGTGGCACAGATATTTAATGAATACCCATCATGTACAGAGCTTTGAAACAACTACTACTGGGAAAATAGAAATGAATAATACTGTGTTCTCAGTTTAGAGGCATAGCAGGAAAGGCAATTCTAAAAAAGAGAAAGCAAGAGCATAAATGAGCCACTTAAAGTTCCTACAAAATATGACACAAATTTCAGATTCTGCCTACCTGTCCTTGAGGTGCCACCAAAGAGGAAAGTTGATGGAGATGAGAAATGTAAGGAACATTTGTGAGAGGCTTCTGAGCAAGTCAATCATATTTACTGGAGATTCTATTTCATTGACCTAATTTTAAAGTGATAAACTTGTGTGATAAACTTTTGGAAGTCTTGCAGACCTGAAAGCTTGCCATTCTTACATTCACATGATATTTAGCTGGGTATAAAATATTACGCTTCAGTTTTTCCCCCATCAACGTTTTGAAAATTAGTCATACCTTCTTGTATCGGAGTCTCTTTTGAGTATGGGGCTGTCAATATGATTTTGCTCTTTTGTAGCTAATCTGCCTTTTATTTCTGAGCAACCATGTCTTCATCTTTGATATTTAAATGTTTATCACCATGGATCTAGATATAGGCTTTATCTTATAGAAGTTGTTTGACAAACCATGAATCTTTTAAAACCGAGGTAACTTATATTGTGTAAGAATGGATATTCTTAGTCTTTATTTCTTTAAATACATAACTCGCCTCCATTTACACTTTTCCATTCTTCTGTGACTCTATACTGACTTGACACTTCTTCCATCCTATGTCTAAGGGTTTCTTCCTCCATACATTCCAACTATCTATCTCCTTCTGATTCCTTCTACAAAAGTTATTCAATTCACATTCTATCGCATTAATTAATTCTTTATGTATCTTCATTTTGTTATTAGCCCCCTCATTAGTTTCATCATTTCCACTTACATTTGAGATTCCTTAATAGTCTGATTCACAGCTGTTTGTTCCTACTTCATAGTATCAATATCCTCCCTTAGCTCTTTGATGATATTTTAGTTAGTTCTCAAATCACTGTTTTGACTGGTTTGTTAATTCTGCTTCACCTCTTATAAAGTCTGTTAAATTCTGTATATGTTAGTCAGGAATATAGCTCAGTGGCACAACGCCTGCCTGGCAAGTGCAAGGTCCTGGGTTTGATTCCAAATACCCGCCCCCCCAAATCTGTATATTTCATTCAGAATAACTGAACTTGTCATGAGGTGTTATTTAAGAGGACTTCTACGGTTGTTACCACTTTTGGTTTTTGATTGAGCAGAACACTTTGGTTATAACTTCCAATCAGATTTTTCAGACCAATGTTAGTGAATCTCCTCTGTTTGAAGATTATATGCAGAGGAAACAGATTTAATGAAATACCAAATAAAATACATCCTGTTATTTTGTTTTTCAATGTATCTGCAGCATTTCCAAATCATAATTAATATGTTAAATATTCTGAGAAAATGCCTCAGGGCATTGTCACGACTTTCACCAATCTGTCCCAGTTTAGTTTTAACTATTAGACTCTAAGTGCTAAATACTAGATTAATAAGTCCTTAGAGTTCCAGTATCACAGTGAGCACTTGTGCCCCAGCCTAATCTCCAGTAATCAGCCAGTGCATAGTTCCCCAGTCTCAGCCCCTTTCTCCAATCCCTATTATTTTTCTCTCCTCTCTGAATCAGTTTCTGAGCTCCCTTTTATGCTAGTGGCATATGATGTCATGGTGTCTACCCCCAACTGTTCTTAATTTTCTCTCAGTTCAGCTCTCTTGAAGGACTCTCAGCAGGCTCAAAGACACAGCCCTCCTTTCTAGGATGCAAATGAAAAGCTGGGGTGGAGGGGGGAAAAGGGCAGTTCACCAACCCATAATGACTAATCCCAGCAAAATAAAGGGCAGGGTCCTTTTAATAAACAGAGCACTCCAGGAAGAGGGCGGAGCCAACTGAATAAATTCGGAGCTCCAATGAGACAAGTGTGCTCTTGGAAGCTGTCACAGCAACAGGAATTTGCTATCTGAGAAGTGGACCACTTATAGGGAAGGCAGCTCTCCAAAATGAAAGCAGCATTCTCTGAGACCATCCTTGCTGCTAGCTGACTTTAAGCTCCTAGCTGTGCCCCACTGTCTTAGCCTCTTGCCTCCTGTCTGGAGAAAGAGCTGAAATGGACTGCGGGAGGCCTAGGCACATATGGCTCTCCCCTCCACAGTGGCCCAGTGTTTTGTGGTGTCACAGAAAAAAAAATCCTGATACACCAGTTCCCATGGCTCATAATTCTTTTTGGATTCATGTTCTGACATCCAGAAATGCTGCTTGAAAATGATGATGTAACGATGCTTTAGAAAAAGCATCTCCGAGGTGGAAAATGTTACTGTATAATGGCACCTGGCTGGAGCAGAAAGGGTAGTGCCCATGTGCTATTAACTTTGGAATGAGTTTTCAACTGGGATAGTGGTAATAGGGGTAGAAACTTTCCCCCTTCAGCCTATTTAGGCCAGCAGCCAGTTGAGAACAAATCCCTTCTGAGCAGGGCAATTTTGAGAGAGAAGGGCAGGCTGCAGGGTAAATGAGTACAATGGAAACCCAGGAGGCAGGGCTGAATGGCTGAGCTAACAATGTTTCTCAGCACTGACTATGGATAAGAATCTTCCAAGGGGCTTTTTACCTCGAAATAATTCAATAATTACAGAAAAGTCACAAAAATAGCAAATAGACATCACACACACTTGAGCATCACCCACATCAACATCTTGCATAAATGTGGAAGAATCAGCAAAAATAAGAAACAAACCTTGGTACAGTACTATTAACTAAATTATAGATTTTCTTCGTATTTCACCAGTTTTTCTTCTACTGTTCATTGTCTAATTTGGAGCAATCATCCAAATACCCTTAGTCTCTGCCAATTTATGACAGTTCATCAGTCCTTCCAGGTCTTTTATTACCTCGTCAAGGTAAAAAGCACTGATCAGTTATTATGTGTAGAGTACTACATCCGTTTTTGTTTTATTTTTACTGTCATTTTTCTGTTTCAGCATTGGATTCAGAATACTGTATTGCCTTTAATCATCAGGTTTTTTTTACTTACCTCCAATCTATGACAATTTACTAGTGATTCACTTTTTTAAATGACATTGATGGTTTTAAAGACAAATAGGTAGTTTGCAGAATGTCTCCTGATTTGGGTCTGTCTGATACTTCTTCATGATTAGATTGGGATTACATATGTTGGAGAATAGCACAAAGGTGAAGCGTCTAAGGGGTTGAAGATATGAGCATGGCACTGCTGGAGGGCTGGAGCCCACGGCCTTAGGCACACTCAGCAAGCCCTCTACCACCAAGCTGCACCTCCAGTCCGATGTTAGCACGGATCACATGGCTAGAGGAAAATCCACCAGGTTTCTCCACTGCAAAGCTACTATTTTTAAACACATCATGTGGATATAATTACAGATTCACATGAAGCTGCAAATGTAATAGAGAGAGCTCTCTGTGCATCCTTCACCTAGCTTTTCCCAATGATTTCATCTAACATAGCTACAAGTTCAAAGCCAGGAAACTGACAATGGTAAAAGTGTGTAGTTCAATACCATCAAATGGCGTGCATAGTCTCTTGCAACTTGCACTGCATTTCAGAAGCAAGACTACTCCATAGCCTAAAGATCTTCCTCATATTCCTCTTTATAGGCACAAGCCCCCCCAACTATCCCTAATTGCTGAAAATACTTAATTCATTCTCCAGCTCTATAATTTTATCATTTTCAAGATTGTATAAATGAAATAAATCAGTACAATATCTTACAAGATTTCTGTTTTAATTCATCACAATGCCAATGAGATCCAATGCTTCATTCTTTCCTTTGCAGAACAGTTTTGCATACCATGGCTGCATCATAGCTTGCTCAACCATTCAGCTATTGAGACATCTCTGGCTTGTTTCTGAGGTTTGGTTCTTTTTTGTTTTGGTTTGGTTTTTTGTTATTACAAATGATTCTGCTATGAATGCTCATGTATGGGACTTACACAGACACAAGTTTTCATTTCTTTGGAACACACTACCAGGCATGCAACGGCCTGATTTTTCTGACACTTTGTTCTAAAAGTCAGTCCCCTAGGGAAGATGGACAATTGCAGTGTCAGGAGCAGGAGCTCTGCCATTTGAATCCTACATCTGCTTCGTGCTGTGCTGTTATGTGACCTTAAACAAGTTGCTCCACATCTTTATCCTGCACATCTGCTCTATATCCTGCAATATCCTTGTCCTCTAGATACATTCTTTACCCTGTTTTCATTCCCAAGAGACTGATAGGTATATATTACAGTAACAGATTTCACTGGCCTCTGGCTACATATTGGGTTTGGACATAAACAAATTCTATCCAGGAACCAAAGATTTACAGAACAGTGCAGCTTGCTACTCGCTTCTTCCTTGTGGGATGACCTTATGACGAGCCTGCTACAGCCCTCAAGCAAAGACCCACTGCTCATCCCAAGGCCACCTGCGTTAGAGCGCTTCCTTCTAGATGCACTCTCTGTGCATTCTACCTTCCTGCATCCCTCTTTTGTGGCTAATATTCTAGCCACAGGGTTTTTAACTACCCTTTGTGGTTTCTCTGAACTCTGGATACAACTTTGAAATAATCCCTGTAATAAACCCTTCTTGCTGGGCATCATGTTACGTGCCTGCAATCTCAGTACTCTGGGATGCCGAGGCAGGAGGATTGCAAGTTCATGTCCAGGTTGGGCAATTTAGCAATTTGATGAAACTCTATCTCAAAACAAGCAAACAAAAATTTTAAAGTGGGCTGGGGATTTAGCTCAGTGGCTCAAGCCGTTGCTTGGCAAGTGCAAGGTCATGAGTTCAATCCCTGGTACAAAAAAAAAATTAAAGTGCTAGGGAATATAGTTTACTACAAAGACTCTGATTTCAGTCTCTGGTATCACGAAACAAATGAATAGATGAATAAGTGAATGAGGGAATGAATGAATGGATGAACCCTTCTCAAACTATCTCATTTGAATATGGCATCTATTTCATATGACAATCACAATACAGACGCTTACTTCTCCCAACTTTACGACACAGGTAACAAGGGTTGGGGATATAGCTCAGTGGCACAATGTCTGCGTGGCAAGCAAAAAGTCCTGAGTTCAATTCCCGTACCAAAAAAAAAAAATACAAATAATAATACCCTTATCATGAGATTGCTGTCAGAATGTAAAAGAGTTGTGCTAAAATATATAGCACAGTGCCCAACACACACACACACACACACACACACACACACACACGCACGGCTGAATTTGCTCCCCTTTCAATTCCTCTTCTTCAAGTATCCTTTTATTAGATTTTAGCACTGGCATTGCTCCTAATAAGCTAAATAATTTTCCAGAATTTGTTTCTTATCTCTGAATCTTAGTTTCCACATTTGTGAAACAGAATTCATTTACCAAATCTACTCTAAAAATATTAACTAAGCATCTACTATACCTTAGAAACTGTTCTGTCTATTACGAATAAGTATCTTTCCAACTTCACAGCATTATTATAAAGATCAAAAAAGACATAAGGGAATATTAGTTGACCATAAAAATAATGAAATCCTGTCATTTGTGGCATCATGGATGAGCCTAGAGGACATTATGCTAACTAAAATAAGACTGGAACAGAATTCATATATAGCAACTAAGATTTGTGATATCAGAGAAGTTAAGAATAGAATAGTGTTACCAGAAGCTGAGTAACAGCCAAGTGGGGTTTATCACAAATCGTAGGGTTGTTTTAATACCAGAAAAATATAATAGGTATAATTCACCGTTAGCAGTCAAAAGAAGGAAAGCTATATATTCATTTCAATTGGTGTAAAGAAACATTTGACAAAATTCAATACTCATTAATGATGTTTTTAAAATTTTAGCTAACTAGTTATAGAAGTAAACTTATTCAATCTATAAAAAGCATATCCAACAAACTCATAGACAAACTGATAATTAATGGTGAAAATCATTTATACTATCTCTACAAAACCAGCACGGCATCAACTTTTGCTACCTATTCAACATCATACTGGAAGTCTTAGTTCAATGTAATAAGGTAAATATAAATAAATAAAAGGCATAGATATCAGAAAAATAAAACTCTATTCATAGACAATATGACTGTCTATGCAAAAAAAATCAAAAATCTACTAAAAAAGAGAAAATCTACTAAAAAGGGCTGGGGATTTAGCTCAGTGGCATAGGCACCTGCCTTGCAAGCACGCGGTCATGAGTTCAATCCCTGGTACCATTAAAAAAAAAAAAGAAAAAGAAAATCAACTAAAAATAATAAGTACCATCAAGGTGATATGACATAAGGTCAGTATGTAAAAACCAACCATATTTGTGTACATTAGCAATTTTCTATTCAATACCAAAATTGAAATAGATAGATAGATATGTGTGTACCTATAAAATATTATAATTGCTTGAAGTAAAATATTTAGGCATAAATTCAACAAAATAATACAGGCTCTGTATGTTGAAAACCATAAACACTGATAAATGAAATGAAAGAAAATATAAATAGAGACAAACTATGATTGTGGATTCAGGAAACAACCTAGTAAAGATTTCAACTCCTCCTGAACTGATCTACAGATTTAATATAAATATAAGTATATTACAAATATCTGATCAATATCTTAATAAAGCTTTTTTATATTTACAAAACAGTGTAATGTAAAATTTATATGAAAAGTGAAGGAACCTAAAGTAGTAAAACAATTTTGAAAAAGAGATTTAGTGTTGGAGGAACCAATTTTCTATTTTAAAGTCTTATTGTAAATCCACAGAAAGTAAGACAGCATGGAATTGGCAAAGGGGAGGAGACATAACTCAGTGAAACAGATCAGCACCTTCAAATGTATTCTGACAAAGATGCTAAAACAGCTGAGCATGGTGGTGCACAGCTGTAATCCCAGCACTTGGTGGGAGGCTGAGGCAAGAGGATCACTTTGAGTTCAGCCTGGGTTATATAAGTGAGTTTAGGACCAGCCTGCAGTACATAGTGAGACTTTGTTCCAAAAAGAAAAAAAAGTGAAGAAAAGGTGAAAGAATAGTTCAGTGGAGAAATGATCATCTTTACAAAAATGATGTTGAAACCATTGTACACTTATGTGGAAAACATCTCAACGTGAACTTCACACCTTGTACAAAAATTAATTCAAAATACATTATAGATCTAAATGTACACCAAAAAACTTTTATAAAAAGTAGAAGAAAATCCTTGTGTTAGTTGAAGAGTTCTTCAATATGACACCAAAAGTATATACCAAAGAAAGGAAGTTGACAAGTTGAACATCATCAAAACTTAAGTTTTTCTCTGCAAGAGATTCTAAGAAAATTAAAAGAGAAATTACAGACCGGAAAAAATATTTTTGAAACACATATCTTACAAAGGACTCATATAGAGAATATATAAAGAACTCTAAAAATCAATAATAAAAAATCCAATTAGAAAATAGGAAAATATATGAACACATGCTTCAACAAGGAAGATGCATGAATTGCTAGTAAGCACATGAATATATTTTCAACATCATTAGTTATCAGAGAAATGCAAAAATCACAATGAGATAGCACATCATAGCTGAGTATTTACAATGCAGACTTTATGATTCTGGAAGCCTAAGACACTTACTTTCTAGCCCTTAACAGAAGCACCGAATTATGCACTTATCCACAGTATTCAGAACACAGCCGGTAGAATATGAAGAATAGCCTGGTCTGTGTTCTGGTCTGGTCTGTGACATGGATGCATGTCAGATCTGATCAGAACTTGTGCCACTAAGGAATGGTACAGGAATCAGCCTGGGTACCCAGGTCTTGCCCTCATTCTAGACATTTCTTTCCCCCATTTATGTCACTATGTAAATGCTTTTTTACCCTTTAAAATTTAACACAAGCACCACCTCTTCTTCAAGTTTTCCCTGACCATCGACACCAACTCTAGGCTGGGAATAGAACTTCTGTCTATGTGTTAAGATCTGCTTCTTTATGTTACTGTGACAACAGAAGAATTACTGCATTTTATCCTTTACAAGCCACAGAAAGAGCCACCCAAGCCAGAGCCCAATTATAGTAATGTGACTTAGCCTTTCTCTGGGACTAGACATGGTATCTCTGTTGCACAGAGCCATTCTATGAGTCTGGGAGTTACTAAGATTTTTTTAGAAAAAAATTCAATGGAATAAACAGTAATCTACATAGGGAAAGCCATATCAGCTGAGTTGACTCCTAATAATGGGAATTTACCCGAGTCACAGGTTTTCATTCCTACAAAATACAAAATGAAATACATCAACTGATTAAAGGGAAGATTTTCTATTTGACCAGGGGCCCCATGTTCCAACCTATGAATGAGGAAACTCTTAGGGTCTTTGTCTACAGGAGAGATACACTCTCAAGAGTTTCATTCAAAGTAAGAGATAAGAAAAAGTAGGGGAAGTAAAATAGAGAAGGAGAAAGAAGAATATCAATTATATCATTTTGCCTGCCTTAGCAAGATTGGTTCAACACAGTACCATGCCTTCCTTCTTGCCTTCTTTTTAATTTCACTCTTTAGGTCACAGATAAAGTATTTAGGTATATCACCACCATTAAGCCATAAGCATTACAGTGCATCACAGGGCCCAAAAGCCCAGCTGCCTTTAGGAAAATACAACTTGAACAGTTTTTTTTTTAATTTCTTCAGTCTCAATACAAATAGTGATAAAGTGATGAATAATTCGTCTATCCACAATCATCAATCTCATGGAATGTTCTAAATGCCTATCAAAATTGGCAATAGTGAAGAGAAATGCTATCTTTGGTTTTAGGTATAACTTACGGCATAAATAATTGAACCTTGGATATTATTCTAGTGAGCACAGGTCAAGCCAAAATGGGCTACATGAATGTTAGACTCCCGTGTTAAGGAGATTTTGAATCACATCTTGGGATAAAGTTTTTCATTTCATGGGAGTAGATTTAATACCATCAATTCCAAACAGGCTCTTCAAAACTTATGGGGGGCTCTGAGATACGTGGGACACTTTGAACAGGCACATTCTAGTTTAAATCCTTTGTTAGACAGCTGTGACAAGCAACAGCAAGAATAAAGGTTTTGCCTCATTTTCCTTAATGTGCCTCCAATCAGCAGTGCTCTTCTTCTGGAATTTGGAGCCCAACTTGTATCTAAGCACTGTCAGATGAAAAGGAGATAGTAAAATTACTAGTGTGTTGCAAGGTGATTAAATTTACATAATGCTTCTGGATTTGATTAAATGCCAGGTCCCCACTCCAAAAATTACCCATAAAGGCATTAAATCTTTCAGCTGCACATACTCCACTGCATTTATGCTTCATCCACAGAAGCCCCCGTTTATCTTAGGAGAGATTACTGCCATTCTCCGCAGGAACACAGCACACAGGTAATGCCTGAAAGCTTATTCAGAAGAGTGACAGTGGCTCACGCAGCTGATTCTCAGAATAAATATAAGGAAAACCTGAGAGAGGCAGTCATTGTGTTCACTTCATCGAGAAAACAAATCCTACCACACACTTAGATGCAGTCTTTTCTACCTATTGAAAATGGGATTGGTTTCTTTAAATGCTATCTAAAAACTTCTGAATGTCAAGGCTTTCTTTCCAATCACAGACTCTAAGGAGTTCACCATGGATTGCCCTTCTGGGAGCCCATTATGGAGAAGTAAGGCCAGGACACATCGGAAATGGAATCCATTCTCAACAAGATGGTAGATAACTTAATGCACGTTCTCTCATCCTAAGTACCGCTCCAGTGGGGAATTTCTTCTTTGGTTTGCTGCTACACGGCCTGAATGGTAGTCTTTGGAACAAAAACATTCATAGGCAAATCAAAACCATGTGCATTACAGTGATGACACACAGCAAGGCAAAAGCGCAGTGCAATAGCTTCTAGGACACCCGTCATATCTGTTGAATAAGATTACACAACAAAATAGCACTTAAATATCATTTGACTCTGGACCAAGTCATTGAAAATGGACTGATTCCAGCTCAGCAAGGAAAAGAAGTCTTATCCCTTCCAATAAAAGATGAAGAACAGGGACTATATCATTAGCATGTTGTTCACTGGGTCCAAAATGTTTCAGTCACAGAAAATAGATTACCTCTCTACCAGGAATGATTTCAACTGCTTGTTTTGCACATGCTAAGGTTTAGCAACAGGTAGTCTCATCCAAGCAACTGTAGAAGCCTAAACTCCACTAAAGCTCTTTGTGGCATTCAATGTTCTATGTCTTCGTCTCTTCCAAAGCATCCTACTGTTTGCTATCAAATGTCCATCAATCTCTCACCAGTCATTTTCAAAGAGTTAGAGGTAGCTACAGTCTACTTACATTTCATGTGCACTGCATTTAGTGACAATAAGTCACATGGCTCAGGTCAGTGCATTATCAGTAAGTTGTAAAGAGTTATTCTCAACTGTGGCAGGCAGGTTGCCTCAGCAACATGAAACAGTACTTTAGCATATGTCCAAGGATGGTACTTACAAAATAACCTTTTAAAAAGTGCCATTATTGGGCTATTTTTCAAGTGTGTAACAATTTGAATATAAAAAGACCAAATTTCCAGTTGCCAGCACAAAGTAAGGACTATAAACTAGTGGATTAACATTTTCTAGGCATCTGTTATGGCTCTTCAAAATATGTGTGAGTGCAATAAATAAATATTCCTAAAGGACACAGGATGTCTTTAGTATTTTTTTGTTAATTTTTGTAATAATCATTTGGAAGGCTAAAATTAAAATTTGTTTCCCTGCAAAATATTTTTCTTTATCCTATTGACCATTATGGAAGAGTTGCTGTGAGTCATGAAACTGCCTTGTTCCATTTTTCTTTTAAAAAAATCCCTAGGGAACTCAGGGAATTAAACTCATAAATTTAATTTCAATATCTGGAAAGCTGTGAGGACGATTATTAAGGCAGTCATTTATGAGTATCTGGGGGAAACCTTGGTGATAAACAGTAGTCAATACGGATTCTTCAAACACAAATCATGCCAAATGAAGCTAATTCCTGTTCACGATAGGATGGCAGGTGAATGGTGAAAGATGGAACAAAGTTAGCCTATCTTAGAGAGGAAAGCATCGGATATAATTTAATCTGACATTCTTATAGAGAATACCAGAGAAAGATAATCAGTAGAGCTAGTAAAAGGAAACCTGACAGAATAGTTAGGACTAGTTTGGTGGAAGCTCAAGGTGAGTGGAACAGATGACAGAGTAGGATAAATGCTATACCCAATATTACACAGATCCAGGTTAAATCAACCTGGATTGTAACCTTAGGCAGTTATGATACAAAGTACACACAGCTATATATAATATTGGGGTAAGAAAGAAACCAAAGGCATTGTTGATATATTGGAGACATTTAAATCAACCTCACTGGGTGTGTTCTTCCGAAAGGATCTCAAACAGAGACTCTTTACCAAAGGAATACAAATGTAACTGGAAGGAATCAGCCTGAATAAAGGCCACTGAATGAGATGGAATAAGGAACTAAAATGTTGGGGAACAGACTACGCAATGGCTTGGGAGGTAGGTGTCTAATATTCCCCTTAGTCTAGAGCACCAAGGCCAAACTGTTAGCCTAGAGTTCAAGGTTCTTTATAAACTGGGACGTCTCTCCGGTTGTGTTTCACACTGCTTTCCACATCACTGGACCTATCTCTGGGCTGTGTGTGGTTCCTCAGCCTAAACTACTTTTCACCTCACTTGCCTTATTATAATAATCTCATCAATCCTTTAAAACCAGGCTCAAAGCTTCTTTCCTTCAAATAGCATCTTTCCAGATTCACTAATTAGAATTTTTTTTTACTTCTCCAATGCTTCCATAGTGCCTTGTTTAACTTCCATAGAGACCTTTATCATTGTGTTTCCCTTAGGAGAATTAACAGTATACAAGTCAATTTCCCATTAGATTGTGAACTCCTGGAGGGTGAGAGCCACGGTGGCTTGTTCGTTCTTTGTTCTTTATCTTTTTCACAGCAGGCATTCAACAAATATTTGTTGAATTGAATTGGGTTAGAACTAGAATCAATATACCATCAACACATTTATTGCCCTGGAATGTCCCACAATTCCAGGGCAACTGCTCCTAGTTTGGCCTTTTTCTTGCCAGATTTTCAGGCTTACTTTCCAGTGCTGGAAAGAAAATAAAACAAGAATAAAACTAAAAACCTAAAAACAAGCATCCACACAGCCACACAACAAGGAAACCAAGAGCATTTACCTCACATTCCTGACATCCGAAGTGACCTTCCTTTTGGATGTTGAGGGATTTCAAAATGCCCAATGCAGTGACTGAATCAAGGTTGCACCTTGGTTCTGAGTCCTCAAAGCATGAAGGCAAAGGCAGCTGCAGAGCCGGGATTGGAGGCCACCAGAAGGAGACAGAGATAGAAATTGTCTCTTAATTATCCTAAAGCTTCTCTTCTATTTCATATCCTGACAAATCTGAATTCAAAAGACTTAATATCCATGTTGGACAGGGCTGATAAGGAAACTGGAGAACTTTGATATGGAAAATAAAATAGAATATCTTTTATCTGTTATTTATTGGTGTTTGGGTCAAAGTTTGGGGTCAATTAGAGCTATAGATTCTAATTTTGAGCATGCAGGTATTAGATAATTATGCTCAATAGCTGCTGATTCTACCTAAGGTCTTCATAATGGCATTACAAAGAAAAAACCTGTAGGCTCTATGATGTGGGAATCCCCTGTCCGCCTGAATTATCAGCAGGAAGTGTTTTGTCCCGCCCAATATCCTCTTGTGGTCTAGTTTATAATAATGCTAATTCAGCATGAGGGAACTCAGCCCCACCCTTTAGCCTGGCGTGAACACATGCTCAGGGCATGGCTATTTTTGTGGTTTGCCAGTAAACATTCACAGGTTCCTAAAAGTTAGTGCTGCTCTGCAAGACTCATGGGCCAAAAAACACTTGCTGATTTAATGGAGGCGGTGCAGGTACTGGTTAAGCACGTGGCTTCTAGAGTCAGATAAACCTGGGTTCAAAGTCTAGTTCTTCCACATACCAGTTGTGCGATTTTGAACAATACTTTTAACTTCCTGTGCAACATCAGTCATTGGGAGATAATTATCACACCTCTCAGGTTTATCGTGAAAATTAAAGGAAATGACGCACAGCAACTTAATATATATCAAGTGCCTGAATGAGCTGGAATTTGTAGTTTGAGGGAGTAGTCACATTGCACATGATGAAAATAAAAACTAGTGAGAACCCAACATGTCTAAATAAGCAAGAATTTTAAAGCTGATAAAGCCAAACCAGAACATATAGGTTAAAGCATTGGAGAAAATTCATAAAAAGGAGAGAAAAATCACTATCAAAGTACTTGCTGGGGAAAACTCTGAAAACTGATTTGGGAGTGACCTTGAGAGTGAAGGGCAGGGTGGACACGTGGTACTTGGGGATGGAAACAAATGAAGGTCATTTTTATCTTCCTGGAGAATGGGAAAGCCGCTGAAATCCTTCCAATGTAAGAATGCATCAGTAGGCAGTAGTCTCAATATAGAGAAAAAATAAATCTGAGGACAGGTATAAAAACTAAGTTTAAACACTTGAAATGGTTCATCTTTAGTTCTGTCTTTAAAAATTCATCAGAACCTCAGGATTTCCCTAAAGGATTTCAACTATGCAAACTTTAAGGACCTCAGCAGGATGGTATGCCACGACATGGGAAGTGTGCCAGGGTATGCATGGAAGTGTTTTTACACAACTGTATCTAGCATGCTCCAATCTGTTTCCCAAAAAAGCATGCATAAGTAGATGTATGTATATACGTACACATATTCATGTATCAGTGGATATACACATACAGACTTACATGTACACAGAACATTTCTAGAATGCTACCCAGGAAACTGTTGCTGATATTATGCCTACAGGCTTGAAATGGAAAGAGATTTTCTTTTCATTTTATATCCTTTTGTACTGTTTGCATTTTTACCATGAATATGTATTACTCTTATAATTTAAAAAGGTACGACAGCCGACAAGAATAACTCTACAAACTCAGCACGTTGCACAGTGCTTTGCACAAAGTTGGATTCAGTAAATATTTGAATGGAAGAATGTCACTCAATCACCTCATCAGCTGATATATGGAAAGGGAAAGAAGTTTATACAAAAAAGAAAAGGAATACAAGGGGAGAGTAATGAGAGCACAGAAGCACATCAGAACAGTTTTCACTCTTTCAAAAGAGAAAAAAATACAAGTCATTGGAAAAAAATTGACAAGTGTCTTCCCCACCCAAGGGTGCCTGCTGTTAAGGATTCCAATGTGCTTTTAAAATATTGTATGCATGTCTGTGAGAGGGTATAAATATAAGGATCTTTAGAGAACTGATCAGAACTATGCTATGCTCCAAACAGGGAAGGAACAGAGCAGAGATGAAACTCCTCCTCCAGGCCATGATGCTTTGTCATAAGGACGCATCTTAGTAAGCAGCCCAGGGACTCTGGAAATTACAGTGAAATACTTCAGACAGGCAAGTCATAGGGCACTGTGTTCCCAAATGTGACAGTTTATTATCAAATGCTTTTCTACAAGGGGCAGTAGAAATTAAAGATAAAAATACTCTGCTGGGTTATCTTCTCTCTCCTAGATTGGCCTTAATTCCATATAAACCCTAATGATTTCAGTAGTGTATAAGGGGGGTTTATACTAATAAATCCTAAATGGAAAACACAGACACATATCAGCAACACTGAATGCAAAGGAAAAGGTGTCACCTTTACTGATTCATCTTGACATATTTGAGGCAATTATCAATATACAGAATGATTTTGAGTTTATATATTTGGAAAGAATTACAACTTTACTGAAAGTCTAGTGGGTGAAGCTATCAGGGTCAAGTTAAAACAAAAAAAAATGCCATTCTCATTGCTTAAATTATTATGTTCATGGTAGGCAACCACACTCCTGAACAAATACAAAGGAGCAGTGAGGAATGCTGGCCCTACAGTAAGCATGCCATATTTTTCACTTTAACAAGGACAAACACTGGCCAAGGTGGTTGGAATGAATGCAACGGCTTTCTTGCCACTAGAGAAGTCTATAGGAGAACTAATTTGCTCATCAATTGAAACCTAGCTATACTGATTATTTTCAATTTTGTGATGTAATGGCGAGAGGATCTTTACAAATATGTCGTCTTTTTATTTTTTAGATTCTACTATTTCTCTCCTTTCTTTCTAGCTACTTTTTTACTTGAGGACAGTGACTCACCAAATGGCCCACAAAAGAAAAAAAGCACAATGGGAATCTGGGCTTGTCTTTATCAAAGAACCTTTATCTATTTCTTTCCCCTTTCTTCTCTTCATTAGTTAGTCAGGAGATTGGATTGCTAGGCCTGGCTGCACTATCCCACAGGAAGTTTCTCTGACAGGAAGGTGAGGGCTTTCTGTGCAGGCTCTGGATCAACATCTCAGGAATCTGAGTCGATGTATTTTATGGCAGTCTCCGTGCCACAAAGAAAACTCACTCTGTAGACACTGTTATCAATCATGAGACATTATCACACGAGCATTACTCATTTAATACTTTGTGACCAAATGACCACTTTGATGAAAAACTCATAATGATGGTTCAAGCAAGGATCTCCATGACCCTGCTATTGGGCTGCTCAAAGCCACATCACCATCTTCAATATGTCTGTTTCAGTCAGGGATCTTCAGGCAAATGAACCACAGGAGATACACACACATACACATACACATACACATACACATACACACACACATACTGTCTTAATCTGTTTTGTGCTACTACAACAGAATGCCACAGACTGGGTAAGGTATAAAGAACAGAAATTCATCTCTCACAGTTCTGGAGTCCAGAAATCCCAAGACCTAGGTGTTGTCAGCTTTGGTATGTGGTAAGGGCCCAGGCCCACTTCGAAGATGGCATCTTGACCGATGCATCCTCCACAAGGGCAAACATTATTGTCAACATGGCAGAAGAAAGCAAGAACCAAGAGAGTCAACAAGAGGAGGTCAAACTAGTCCTTTTATGATAAACTCACTGCTATAGTAGTAGCATTAATTCACTAAAGAGAGCAGAAAGGTCACAGTCAAATTACCTCTCAGAGGGCCCCACCATTCTGACAATAACATTTCAACGTGGCTTTCAGGGGGGAAAGTGCGCATATATGCGTATGTCTATGAGATGTGAATGTCGGCGTTTTTAAAATGTATTAATTATACTAAAAGACACATTGCCATGAATTCCACTCAAAATACCCCCCTTTGCTTGTAACACAGTTATCCCATCATTCTTTCTTTTATTTATTCATTTTTATTGGTACATGTTGGTAGCACGTAATGTCTCCATTCCTTGTGGGGAGTGGATAGATGTGTATAACACATCTCGACTCCTTTTTTATTCCCTACTCCTCTCCTCCTTCTCCATCTCTGGAGTCCTTTCCCCTTTAAGAAATAGCTCTCTCTACTCGCTATTATTTTTTTTGCTGTTCTGTTTTGCTCTTCATTTATACTTAGGGTTTCTCATACAAGTGAAAATCCCTGTCACCTGCTGAAGCCATTCTGGAAGCCCTCTTTCCTTAGTGTCTTCACGAGGTGCAGTGAAAAAATCCAGTGAATGCTGGTACCAGCCAAGTGCTATCCACCAGAAAGGCAGGCTTTTGAAAACACCAGAGTGTGTCCTCATATTCCTGATTCATAGGATCTGGCACCATGCAACTTCTGGCTCTTTCCTAAAGACAAAATGGCCCTGAAACACAAACTACATTTTTAATCCATTCAGGACAGTAAGGCAACCATGACAGTGCGAATGAAAACACTCACCAAAAACAGCTGTGAGAACTGCTTCAGAAAGTGGCATGAATGATGGATGGGAAATAAGAGGAATTGATAACAATGTATCTTTTACTGTAATATTTGGTATTTAAATATATATATATATATATTTCAATCATAGCTTGTGTGTCTAAGAATTACATCTTAAAAAATGTATATAGGGATTTTAAGGAATTGGTTCATGTGATCATGTGCAATGACAAGTGTGAAACTTATAATACAGGATGACAGGTTAAAAACTCACATTGCAGTCTTGAGTCCCAAGTCTACAGGGCAGAGCAGGCAGCCCAGAAACTCAAACAGAGTTTCTATGTTACAATTTTGAGGCTGAATTCCTTTTTCTTCAGGAAACCTCAGTCTTTGATTTCAGGTTCTTCAACTGATTGGACAAGGCCCACCCACATTATAGAGGGTAATCCGCTTTATTCAAAGTCTGCTGGCTTTAAATGTTAGTGTAATCTAAAATCTGTATTCACGGCAACAGGTAGAACAGGGGTTGACCAAACAATTGGGTGCCATAGCCTGGCCAAGTTGACAAATAAAATTAACCATCACCACATCCAAATACTGATGGCCTTTACTGATCATGAAGCCCCCTTAACCATTCTCCTTTAAACTGAGTTTTACCCTGGATAGCTGACACCGGCTTTGTATCCTTTGCCTGGGCTGTAAATCCCATCAGACCTTATAAAAATAGGCCTTCACATTGGATATTCACTTCTACCCTTTCACTGCTTCCAGAATAGCTTAAATCTAAGCTGCGAGACCAGCAACAGCACACACTGAACACAAAGAAGCCAGCAGCCCCTATGCTGCAGCTCAGGAAATGCCTCTCCACTCAGGAAATTCTTCTCCTTCCAACTTCCTCCTGCATAGGCCCTGCTGGCTCCCTAAAGCTCTTGGCTTTGTAAACCGTCTCCTCAGTCCCACCTAGCTCCATGCCAGCCCCTTTACCTTCCTTCTGGCCTGTGCTTCCCTTACGATACTGATCTCAATCTTTTCTGTCTGCCCACACTAGGCAAAATTCCTTATCTCTGAACCCCACCCATCTGGGAGGGAAGACCATCTAACATATATAGTGCATCACATTTCTTAAAATGCTTTCACATCCATTACCTACTAGCTGGTACTCTCTGATGCCACCTGAGAGCTTTTAGAGAAGCAAAGATATCTTCAGAAAGGCTCATTTGGCAGACAAGGAAATTGAGGTTTAGAAGGAGTAATTCCTCAGCACAAGAGCACACAGCTAGCCAGTACACATTCCTGTGCTACAACACTGGGGCTCTGAGTACATTCATCAAGCCAGAAACACCTTTGTGATGAGTTACATGCTACTGAGCAGACTACTATTAACAGCGTCACCTTGGATTCCTATATAACTTTGCATCCAAAATGATCACAAAACCATTTGCCGCTTTTCACCTACTTATCTCCTGCTGATTCAAAAATTCCCTATAGCATCATGCTCCCACTTTAGGCTGCAGAGATGAAAAAGTTCTCCTTCATCGTCCAGTTTAGAAGTTTAACTCGAATTTAGCCTACACTAATGTCTGTAAAGTGTTTGCAAAGCTATTTGTTAACTGGTCTAGAGTGAGTGAGAGTCTGGACATGAGAGATTGGCACACAGAGCTGGGTCCATGTAGGCTACAACTGGAACTTGGGTGGGATGGAGTAGACCAGCCTGGGAAGATACAGAACCAAGACACTGGGCAGACACATGAGGGCCTTGAGGTGAGGGTCTCCAATGGCAGGTGAGACGCAGAGGCTAACAATCTGTGTTATAAAGGCCTAGACATGAGGGACAGACCATCTTGCCCCAGAGCAGAAGGAGCTGAACTTAAGAGGCTCTGGTGGCAAGCACTAATAGGCAGAGGTCCTTGCAACACAGGTGACAACTTCAGTGAGGATCAACAGTAACCAACAGAGAGCTATGCTGGGTGGCAGGCTCTGAGCATCCTGGAGGCTCAGACAGAAGCAACACACAAAGGTCTTTGCAGACAGGCAGGTGGGAAATCCCAGGGAGTTCTGGCAGTGGCTGAGTCCAAACTCCAGGAAAGTAAAGAGCAACTGAATTCCAATTCTCAATAGACAAAAACACCAAGTCTGGAGCCAAGGAAGGGACCCAGGTCTTCTGATAAAAGAGAATGGTCACAGACAGTGAGCTCCTGGATGTGGGAGGAAAGATAAGGTGCTGGGCATAGAAAGGTGGCAATTATCTACTTATTAAGACTAGCGCAAAGAGTTTGACATGCACTTGCAGCTATGCTGCATCAGTCACCTCCCCCCACCAACTCAGTACCCTTTAAATCTCCCTTGACTACAGACAGGATGGAACCCAAAGCCTCGATGGCTGTGGTGGTTTGGGAAACCCGGTGCAATATGGAGAGTCATGTTTTTTACTCCAGTTGCGAGGAAAGGAGGACATCGAAAGAAACATAAAGCCAATCAGTCCATGTGGAGGCTTCGGAGTGGGGCGATCACTTCCCTAACTAGTTGAAAGTCTGTAGGGAAACACCTGTCTTTTTCACGTGGCACCAGTACTCTGATCCAGGGATCCAGGGATCCGGGGATGTGAATGCTTCTTTTTCATTCCATGAGGTGTCAGTAAGTACCCTCCAGAGCCACAGTGGGAGGGAACATAACCCTATTTCAGAGTCCCAAGAGAGCTGAAGAGATAGATCAAAGCTCAGCATTAGCAAAGCAGTATGTGCACAGAGATCCGCCTAAGATCCACATAATGATTTAATCATAGAAGCTGGAATTTAGGTTTCCTGACTCCCAGCCCAAGCTTCTTTCCACTAAACTCCAAAGATGAATATTTCAACACCCACACAAATTTGAAGATGGCTTTATATCAGCCCAATTTCCATCTATACCTTGGGCAATCAAGCTGATTTATCTCATTTGGTTTCAAAACACATTTATGACTGTAGATCAGAAGTTAGGGAGACTTCGACAACCTCTGTATATAACAAATTAATTTTCTTTCCAAATTCTGACTTACTTTGTCATTTGACAAATTAAGGAAATACCTACAATATGTACCCCACTGCAAAGTGTGCTATGTTTAGCAGATTTCAGTAGCATGTTAATCTCAAAATTCCAATATTTTCCTGTTGCTATAGTTATGGCATCTGCTTAAATCAGAGTTCAGCAGCTGTGGGCAATGCTAACACGGATTCCAGCCAATTTTGTGCTTTGTTTTTAATGCAGGACAAGAGGAGCAAAATGGGAGCAAAATACTCTCACTCTTAGGGACAAAGCCCCTTACCTTAAATAGTGCGGGTGAGACAACATATTGAGTCCTCATCTGGCTCCAGGACAACTAGAGCTCTCAGTTCCAAGTTATGGAATGAGAGGGAGTGACTCTGGATCTATAATGGAGTTATGTGTTCTGGGCATGCTAATATGCCAAGAGCATCACATGTTCACCCGGACAGTCCTGATGCCTACCATGCTGAACGCTTGTGTGTCGATTCCTTTTGCAAATGTACCATTTGAAGATTCTTGGACATGAAGGCATTTAGGACTCTTAAATGGAGTCACTTGTTTGGACTAAACTGTTTTCCATTTTATAATTTCCACTTTGAGCTTCGATTATTTAAGGGCTTCTTTTACTCCAGTTTCCAGAGAAGTTTAGGCACATTTCTTAGTTCTACACATGGGGCCAATTAATGGTTTCTAAACCCTCTACACAGCCTATTTCCTAGATTCTGAAAGTGACTTGGTCTCTAAATGTTATTCTGAACATTTATGGGCCATCATAAATATACATGGCAGAGCATTTCCAAAGTTGTGACAATAAAATCAATACAGTGTAAATTATGACATGGATTTGTAATGGCACGCTGTCTTGCAGGACTCAAAAGTAGAGCTATGTCTATTTTTAAAAGGGCATTAGTAGGTTTTCTATGATCCCTTTTCTCAAATGTTAATTTTCTCTCTTCAAATTTAAATGTTTTATGATACACATTTTCTGGAAAATAAGATCTATGTTTGAGTATAAATGGACTCTTCAAAAATCATTCATACACACCTACCAAGGTTGTTCCACTCATATACACGCAAATTGATTCTGGCTTTCTACAGAAGTTATGAAATCAGACAATAACACATCACCAACAGAAGCTCATTGTACACATAACTGTCCAGGGTTTCTCTGACTGTCCGAGTCTGATGCACTCCTAATTGACCAACATGCCCTGGGCTCCATTAAAATGACTCTGTGCTTATGCATTGCGCTCCACTCATCTAAGCTTGATACATGACTGTGTCTTAAAGCTTGAAGGCTCTCATTTGGCCAAGCAGCTGAGTCCTCGCATAACTCTGAAAGTCATTTGCAGAGACAGAGCCAAGGGTGGGTCATTCTCACATGAGGCCAGCGACTCATCTCAGTCAGTGCGATTTCTACTTGGAAGCCTACAACTTGTTAGCAACCGAGACTCATGGGAGGTCTACTACTGTGACCTTTGTGGGACTGAATAAATGTGAAATTTAGAGATTGATAGTCTTTCTTTCTTTAAATAAAAAATGCCCACTGAGTATCTGCAGTGTCCACCACATCTCCAATACTTTGCAATCCATATTTCCAACACTAAAAAAAACAGTGCACCTGTCAGTAAGAATTCAGTCATTTAAGTTTTTACTATACTAATGTCGCAGTGATACTATTATATGACATCAGCAATTTATCATATAGTAATATGCATTATTGGTCAGTGTTTCCATTCTAGTTCCTAAATGACTTGTCAACATTCCTATATTGTATCCATGCTATTAAGAGGCTCAATGTATCTTTGAATTTTGGGAAACTGATTTCTTTAATTCTTTGTATGTTCTAGATAGAAGTCCTTTATTTGAGAGACAGTTGGCTAAGATAGTTTCCCAATTTGTGGGTTTTCTTTTCACTCTGTTGGAGACTTCTTTTGACATGCAAAAACTTTTTAATAAGACAAGATCTCAGTTGTTGACTCTGGGAAGTATTTCCCATGCAGTTTGATTTTTGTTCATGAACTCTTTGCCTACCCCTATGTCATCAGGATTTCTACCTACCTACTTTGTTTTCCAACAGAGTTAGTGTTTCTGTTTTAATATTTAGATCTTTGATCCATTTTGACTTTAGTTTAGTGTGTGGTGATAGACATGGAAATCTGAGATGAATACACACTTTTCAGATGAAGAAATACAAATGGCAAGTAAATATGTGAAAAAATGTTCAGTATCATGGGTCATTAGCGAAATGCAAATTAAAACACTGAGATAGATTCTGTCTCATTCCAGAAAGAATAGCCAAGATAAAGAAATCAACCAATAACAAATGCTGGAGGGGCTGCAGGGAAAAGGAACTCTTCTCCACTTTTGGTGGTTGTGTAGGCTGGTGCAACCACTGTGGAAATCAGTGTGGAGATCAAAACTAGGATTAGAGGTTCCATTTGACCTAGTTATCCTGCTTCTGGGCATTTTCCCAGAAGAACTGAAAACATCATACCACAGTGATTTATGTGCACCCATTTTTATAGCAGCACAATTTCTAATAGCCAAATCTTGGAAACAACTCAAATGCCCTTCAAGTGAGAAATGGATAAAAATATGTGGTATTTTTATACAAGGGAGTACTACAAGGCTATAAAGAAAGATTGCATCGAGGCTTTTATAAGTAAATGGATGACTTGAGACCATACTCATAAGTGAAATAAATCAGATTCACATGTGTAAATGTCCTATTGTCTCCCTAGTGTAAGAAATTGAAAGAGTAAATAAGATCCAAAACCTACAATAAATATTGTATAAGGGTAAGAAACTGCTCAAAGTGGAGAAGTAACTGGGGTAGGGAAAAGGAGGGAAGAAGGAAGGGAAAGGAAAAAGACAAATTTGTATACATATACATATATATATATATATATATATATATATATATGTGTATATATATACACAATAGCGACTATAATACTAATTCTTATAGTTCTTGGAAAAAGCAGTTAATATTCATATGATTAGATCAATTTTACATGTTTATATCTGACAATCTAAGTAATCCTTTTGAAGATAACAATATGCAATATTATAACCATTGTGAAATTCCTATCATCTTGTTTTGAAAGCCTATATTGTTATTATTTGGGGTTTGTTGTTTGTCTCTTTTGTTTTTTGTTTTTCTTTTCTGTGTCTTTTGTCTTCCTAAATAAATAAATAAACAAATAAGATGCTCAGTGTACAAATTCCTTGCAATAGTGGTGACTTTATTCTCTCTGATGTTCATATCAATTCAAAATTCCAAAAGACAGGACCTATTAAGTCTTTGGTAAGTGTGGTAAGAATCCTTTGGAGATCAAGTCAGGACCTTAAGAACTTTTTCATATAATTCTATATTTTTTCATCTACATTACACAGTGAAATATAATTCATTTATGAAGATAGAAGGTGGTTAAAGGATATCACTTATTAGCTGACTCTCACTTGTGTCCTATGTTAAGGAAATGTAGAAAAGTACTACATTGGTAATCAAAATATGTGTATTACTTTTTTTCTGCCACATTTTAGCTGTGAGACACTGCATCTTTGCCTCTTCAAACTCAAACCTCCCCATGTATGGAGGGATGGGCTTGACTAGCTGATCTCTAGAGGCCTTTCCTACCCCAGAGTCTATGGTTCCCTAACCTTTTTTATCCTACAAATCAAGGAGAGGTTTCACCCCAGTTTTCTAATGTCCATGCTCCTGGGCATCGGCCTGAGCAAAGGCTTCAGTTTCTGTAAGTGTGTTACCAAACCAACCTTTATCATCTTATTCACAAATACTTTCATGTTTGGTTCTTATTCAAGTTGCTTTTAATTTGAGGTCCCATTCACATACCTCATTCAATTTATCTGGACCAATGAGATGCAGAAGAAGAAACTGACACATTCTATTCCACAGGAAACTTTTTGTACCCTCACATATGATGGGTGGGTGGGAAACAGCCTTATCTGATGGCTACTGAAGGAACTTGCAATGCTTGCTACAGATAAGAGAAGACATAACAGTACACAAGAACATATTTTAACTATGTGAAGAGTTTTCCAACTGGCAAATGATGTGATGTGACCTGTCTATACAAAGAAGTCTAACCTAGAATCAAGCAGTAGAGGATACCAGTTCATGGGTTTCTGTGAAGCCTGAAGAAATTTGTAACAGAGCAGCCTGAAGCTGGAAGAAGGTGCTATAAGATATAATGAGACCCTTGTCAGTGGAGGTACTCAAAGGAAAGGCTAGACAACTACCGGTAGAGATGCATCCAAAACTCCTTAGCCTATACTAGCTGGTCATTGAAGCCCCTTCTATTTCTAAAATTCTATAATTTCATTTCCTACCCTACTCTCTTTCATCACATTCCTAGATGCCTCGACACATCACAGTCCGTGGCAATGCATTAGGTGAACTGGCGCTGTGGCTATGTCTTACAACAACAGAATGCAAATATGCCCTGAATGAATTCCCAACCGACAGAGCTTAAATCCTCAATGTGGTATCGCTGGCTTTGTAAACTGTTTAGCTTCTTTAATAATAGTACTTTATGCTTTGGTCTCAATTCAATTTGTAGATGCTTAGGACAGAAAGGTTTTATTATTATGACTTTTTCTGAGAATCTTAAAACATTAGTTGCCACAGCAGCCTAATGAGAAAGATGTTGTTGTGAACAAAGATGCAAATGGCTTGCTTGTAGAGTGCAGTGAGTCAGGAACAGATGAACAGGCATAATTTAATTTTGCAAAGCTAGAAAATAAAGAATGAAAATAGAATCTAGAAATATGTTTATCTTTCTAATTGATGAATTCTACTTTTCCCTGACCCAGATTAAGGTCTTACCAGGTCGAGGTTGCAGGTTGAGAGCAGGTGAGAAACAGCAGAGTAGCAGAGAAGAACTGAGGATATGGAAAAGAACACCCGAACTGGTGGGCAGAGCCAGCTGGGAGGGTCCTAAGACCACGCATATATCTACACTTATGCTCACTCTCAAAGGATCTACAGGGAAGTGGTCACAGCCTCTGGACGAGGACAATGGGGGACATAGGATCAGACAGGAAGGAGGAGCTTACATTTTACTGAACATAACTTGTTTGATTTTCCTTTTTTGTCATGTGGGTGTCATTTACATGAAAAGAGCATAGCGAAATATGACAAGTCAGCAACTGTGAACAGTGGAAACATTGAAAGAGCAGCACAATATGCTAAAGAACATCCCAGCCTAACAGCAAGGCTGTTTTGACCTAAGCAAATGGAGCAGATCAGAAATCAAGATAAAGCCCCTAGCCTTGATCTTGACCCTGACAACAGTGCTGCTAAAATAACAGGTGCCTGTTTGTCCCCTTCCCATCTTGCTGCAAATTAATCCTGAGCAGGCCTGACCTGCATACTTACAGATACAGCAGAGAATGCATGGCTGAGCAAAAAGTAAGACAGGGTACACTGGGGATTTGTAGCAGAGGGACTGCTCCTTAGTGCACGTTAAGCATGTGCTCATGCAAAAGCATGGATAAAACTACCTAAAAAAACTGATTTAATAGCAATGACCTCTTAGGCCCTAAGTGATGACCCAATTCCATGCAGTGACAGTTACATTATACATATACATTGAATATGATTCATTTATCACCTTAAAAATCCTGAACCCACAAACTGTTCAGGCTTGAGCACAGTTAAAAGTCACTAAATTCAATCCCATCAATGTTTGCACCTTTCCTATGGCTTCTCTGTCAAGTGGTCAATCAACCACTAATTAAACTTTTTTAATGACAAGGAACTCACTGCTGAATGAACCAGCCAATTCTACTGTAGGACAGCATAGCATCCTTAAAAATTTTCCTAATGTTGTGCCAATAATCTGATTTGCAGGCATTTTGATTCACTGGTCCTCATTCTATCTTCAGGGGATGCACAGAACCAAACTGTCAGGTCTTCACATCTTTGCAAGTTGTCATAAATGTGATCAGCCACCTCTCTTACCCAAGTGAATTATTTCCAGTTATTTCCACAGTTCCCTATGCCAGTGAATTACAAAGCCCACCACATCCCGCTTTGAATGGGCTCTGGCTTGTCTAAGAGTCCTATAACCCGTTCCATACACGTAGGTATAACGTAAGTGAACGCCTGCAGGCACGGACACTGCTTCCTGTACTCTAGGTATTAGACTTAAATAGGGAGATTGGGTTCACTTCAGTCCTTTGGAACAGCAATGTCAGTCTACTGGACATTGCTGATCTTTGCGTCAGCTGAAATGCTGAAGGCCTTTTCTCATTTGCTGCTCTTAAAGTGGATCAACTTTGTGTGGTTCACTGAGGTTTTGAGCCCACCATTCTTTTCCTGTGGTGTTTCATTCTCTTTTATCTGGTCTTCTGTGACTGTGGCTGGGAGCCAATGACTCTGTGAGCCGATGCTTTCACTTGGCTGCCCAGTTCCCTGCCATCTGTGAATCTCAACACAGGCCATCAGTGGTCCCTCTGTGTCACTCTCAACAGAGCTGAACAGGACAGAGAAAGAGACAGTGCACTGAGTAACAGCACCAACAGTCTCTCTCTGAAGACTTTAGTCCAATCATCAGCATCTGTCATGGTAGGCTCAAAAAAGGGACAATTCTCTATTCCCTTAGTAGATGACAAAAAGCCTTTGGGTTTTAAAAAGAATGACCCTTTGAAAGTACATTATCTTGGAACTCATATTTACTTTTTACTTTTCTCCAGGGATAAAACCTTTGCAAACCTTTGCTTCATTTACCCTTGTCTGAAGAAAGAAAACTGCCTTTTATATATAACGTGAGTCATTCCTTCATCCTTAAATATTTGTTGAGTGTCTAATCATATACCATGTACCACTCTAGGAACTGGAGATAAACAATGAAGAAAGGTAAACTTCCCTGCCTTCTTGGCCTGTACACTCTAGTGAGAATCAGGGTCCAGAACAATGTTCTCATACTAATAAGCTAATGCTTCTCTCCAAAGTAAAGTCTAAACAAATAACCTGTTCATTCTTGAAAGAAGACTTACTACTTAGGAGGGGTTCTAAACCTTGTTCATTTTTAAGGAGCCACATATAAAGATGATTTTATGGTTCAATTCAGCTCAGTGAGTATCTACAAGGGGCCTGTTATATAGCCAGCGCTGCACTTGATGCTGTCAGAAACAATAGAGACCTAGTGGAATGTCTGTCATTTCTAACAAAGCTTGCCTTCCAGTTGGGGAGGCAAGTGCACATTTAGGTTCCTCAACTCAGTTACACAAACATAGGATAGAAGAGGTCTGACTAGAGAGTATGTTATTGTAAGAAGAGCCCACCGTAGGACTTTGAGAACTCTTTTCTCTGGGACTCATTTTCCTCCCATATAAAATGAAGGGGCTACACTGTCAGTGGTTCTCAGTAAGGATGACACTGCTCCTTTAGGAGGCATGAGGAAACAAATAGGGTGACGTCCTAATTGCTCACCAGAACGACTGAAGGATACTACTACTAGAATCTAGTGGATGGGAACCAAGAATGAGCTATATCTTGTATTGCGCAGGACAAGTCCCCTATAGCAGATAATGGCCCTGATAAAAGTGTCAGTAGTACTTCCTTCATGTAGTACTGGTAAATTACTCCTTAAGCTCTCTGACTTAGTGATTTGGGGACTTTCGCTCACCAAAAGAATGTTATAGGACTGCCGAGCTACTAACACAACCCTGGAATCCCTCATGGGCAAGAGACTGCAGCTTTCTGGAGGGTATCATCAGCATCGCAATCATCTGTGATGCCTGTTAAAATTCAGAGTCCCTGGTCCTACATATTGAAACAAAATTTCTATAGATGAGGGCCAGGATTGTGGATTGTAATGTCTATGAAAGTCTGAGGATCTAGATCAAAGGAGGGCTGGTTCTTCTTTCCTTGGTATTAGTGAGAGCACAGCTGAATTCCAGAGTCACTACTTTCCTGAGCCTGTGCATGGAATGTCCCTCCAAGTTTCCCTGCAGCCAATGTACTATTTGTAGCCTTCTAAAGCACTCCTCACTGGAGTTCTCTAGCACTCCATTTTTCTGGATATTTTTCTTCTCTAGGTTCTCCTCAGGCTTCTGCTTTGTTTTTATCAGCTTTCCATCACTGTGGTCAAATACCTGATAGAAATCATTGCAGAGAAGGAGAAGCTTATTTCGGCTCACAGTTTCAGGAGTTTCAAGCCACGGTCACCTGGTTCCCTTGATTCTGGGTTTACAGTGAGGCATAACATCATGGCAGAAGGGCATGCAGAGCAAAACTGCTCACTTCATGGTATGGATGAAGCAGAGAGAGGACAGAAAGGTGCTGGAGATTATATATATATATATATATATATATATATATATATGATGAATATATATATATTCACTTGCGAGTTTAGCATTCTCATAAGCCAATCACCCCTCAATAGTGCCACTAGCTGGAAATCATGGGGTGAAGAAATTCCTACTCGATTAGTAAGGCACACTTCTGAGTATGTCAGGTCGGGTCATGGAGGCCTGGCCCTGGATGCTGTATCTGGTCCTCCACCCATTCTTCTATGGTACTGTTTCCCTGCTCTGCTTCCTGAATTCCAGGAACCAAGCAGCTATGCTCCTCCACATCCTTCCCTCATGGTGTTTCTACCTCAGAGCCAGATGGTCATGAACTGAAGATATGAGCCAATTAAAAAAGTCTCTTTTTAAGCCATTGGTATTGGGTACTGTGTCCAGCAATGGAAAAGTTGACAGATACAGTCATCATATACCACTGAAATTTACTGTTCAAGGCCAAAAAATCAGGGATGAGAGTGGTGGGATGGAGGTAGGATCTGGAAAAAATGTAAGCGAATAATACCTTCATAGCACTACCCAGAGCAGAGAAAGTATGGCATCTGCTAAAAGTCTCCCCTCTGAAATATTCCCTCACTGCCTTGCACTTTCTTTCTATCTGGTACACAGCTAGGGATGCAAGAAAAATTTACAGCTAGAGTAAAGCCATTGTCCTAGACGCCATGGAGCCTGGATTCTCCAGGTAAAGAAGCCAAACAGCCACGTGACCAGAGTCCAGAAACTGTGATGTTGGTGTGGTCAAAACCAGCCCTGGAGGCTACTACCATCCCTACCTAGGAAAACACTGCAAAATAAATGATGTACCAGAGGGGAAAGGAACCAATAATTTCTGCCTTGAATATAAAAGTCAATACACTATGATGGAATATGGAAAGGAACTAGCATTTTTTCATCAATTACTTAGTAGATGCTACACTTAACCTTACAGGGTTATGATTATCACTCCATTTTTACAGATGGCAAAATTAGGCTCCAAAGAATAAAGCTAGCAAGGATATAAGTCCCTTCAAAATCAATTATGTTTGACTCCAAACACTATATTTTTTGTTCTGAAAATCTAAGACCTACAAATCATATCCAGGGAAAACCAGTATTAGAAAGAGAACCTGCCAGGAAGGGTCAGTGTGGCTACCAAATAGGTCCATAGGAACACAGTAGAGAGCAAGCTCTGTGTATCCAGCACAGGTGTAACTTGTGACAGCCTCGGTTAGGTGTTGCCACAAATTATTCCAAAGGATTAGATATAATGAGCAGCAGGAAATTGCACTCCATCCATAAACAGGGTCATGATAGTTGAAATCCAAGGTTTACAGGGGAGAAAAGTAAAACTTCTAATGAGAGCCACTCTCTTGCAGCTACCAGCCAGACATCAGACTGATCCAGGGATGAGCAGAGGCTAGCACAGTCTGACTGGCAGGCAAAGGGTTTGACCTCTGCACCGTTTTCTTAAAAAACAAAAGAGAAAGAAAGAAAAAGAAAGAAAGGCATCATGACCCACTCTGGTAAATCCTTACGGAGACTAATAATAAGAGAAATGACATTCAGCTGACATAACTATCATTCAGTGAAGGTACCCCCAATATCCACTCATTCTTTTAAACATGTATTGAGGTGCCATAATATGCCAGAAACCATGGCAGCAGTGGGGAAGATTACACAGTTCCTATCATTGCCTGTGTGACTCAGGGCCAGGCATCTTTGAAGCACTCAATGAATTCATAGTGATTCGATATTTAGCTTTGCTACCAGGCTGGAAGATCCAAATGTACAGGGAGTGAATGTGTCAGTTTGAATCACCCCAGCATCTGTAGCTCTCTTGGAGAGGACCTGGTATGTAATTGACATCACAATTACAGACATATCTGTTAGAGTAACAATCTATCTGTTTTTGTTTGTTTTCCCAAATCCATTGTATTTCAAGAAGAAGAAAGAAGAAGAAGAAGAAGAAGAAGAAGAAGAAGAAGAAGAAGAAGAAGAAGAAGAAGAAGAAGAAGAAGAAGGAAGAAGAAGAAGAAGAAGAAAGAAGAAGAAGAAGAAGAAGAAGAAGAAGAAGAAGAAGAAGAAGAAGAAGAAGAAGGAAGAAGAAGAAGAAGAAGAAGAAGAAAGAAGAAGAAGAAGAAGAAGAAGAAGAAGAAGAAGAAGAAGAAGAAGAAGAAGCAACAATCCATCTCTTCATGGAGGCAGCTGGAAAGCCAAATAAATCAAGGAATACAATAAAATTTGAAAGTCTATGTTGGAGATAAACTGGGAGGACAGAAGACTAAAAGATTTAGGGGAAATAATCTAAATCTAATTGAAATGAAGACAGTCAAGAAAAGTTTTCCAATAAGAAGCAGCTCCTCACACTGAATTTGAAAAGATAAGTAAGAGTTGGTAAAATGAAGAAGAGTGGGAACAGTCCTGGCAGATAGAACAGCAATACCAATTGCCAGTTCTGACCAAATGGGCCCACATAACTAGTACTTGCAAGCAACTTCTGCATTCCAACAGTTAGATTCGAACAAATCAGAATGATGGAGCCAGCTGAATGCAGACATGAGGTTGTGTGTCGTGCCCTGTGCTTGTGTGTGGCTGTGTGTGGCTGTGTGTGGCACGATGTGGAACTGCTGAGCAGGAAGGTAGGGGTTCTCACAGGAGCCTAACAGGAGACAACTTGAGAATAACCCCAGGTCCTCCGTTGCTGAGTCATAGAAGGTTCTGACTACTTAATAGGATTTCTAGTCATGTATTCAAGGTAGGCTGAGCTGCTGGATGATTTGTTGACCTGTCTGCTTCTTGTTCTACAGGCATATAATCTGATTAAGGGCAGCTATTTGTTAAAGCTGTTCACTCACCAAGTCTTTGTGCTTCCTGCATTGAGAGGTATAAGCTGATTGGCTCCATTGAATGTGGCTTGGCCCTCAGGGACTTGTATGCCTAGGAGAATGCAGTAGAGGTGATGTTCCGGGATTCTAGAGAATGGATCACAAAAGGCTTGGTTGCTTCCATCTGGGTCACTCGATCACTAGTACGTGGAGCCCTAAGCTGCCACATAAAGAAATGATAAATGTCTGAAGTGATAGATATGACAATTACCCTGATCTGATCATTACACACTGTGCACATTATTAAAATGTCATGCTCTACCCATAAAGTACACACAGTTACAATTTGTCAGTTAAAAGTATACTTAAAAGTATGTTCAATCACCTGGAGACTGCCGCGCTGATGAGGCCACGTGCAGGTGCTCCGGATGACAGGAGCTGCTAAGGCACAGAGGTATGAATGAAGTTGTGGCAGGTCCTCCAGGCCAGCCAAGAGCCAGCTGAACACCACTGAGGGATTTGTGTTGATCAAAAGAACCACCCATCTGATTCCTGCTTTTCTCTGCACTATAAACTCGAGCTGTCCTATGGCTATACCTTTATCCAAAGAACTAGAATTAATTAATCAATTATAATGAATATGCTTTTCCTTCTAGTCGCTGTAAAACCTTTGCACTTTCTCAGAAAACATTAACTCCAACAAGGCCCGCTAGAAACTGTGAACAAGAGAATAGTTACTCAAATGAATGGGCTTTCAAGTTTGGCTTCACAGCCAGAGCCATCGTGTACAGTGTTAGGTACACAGGCTGTGCCGCCTAATGGAAATGCAGTTTTATGACTCGCATTCTAAATGTAACTATAATTTACTTCTCTTACTTTTAACTGCCTGATGCTCAGACCTAAATTCAATCAGTAGTCTATTGTTTTCTGCTTTCTGGGAAGCAAGTAACAGCTGAAAGGAGAGCTGGGGAAGAACTGGGTGGGGTTGGAAATCTGAATCTTAGCATGACTTTTTTTTGTACCGGGAAGGGAATTGAACTCAGGACTTGCCAGGAACTGTGGCACTGTGGCACTGAGCTATAGCCCTAGCCCCTTAGCATAACTCTTATGAATTTTCTTTTCCACTTTATCCACTGACTTCTTTTTTTTTGTTTTTTTGTTTGTTTGTTTGTTTGTTTGGTTTGGTTTGGTTTGGTATAGGAATTGAACTCAGGAAGTTGTGCTTGCCAGGCAGGTGCTTTGCCACTGAGCTATATCCCTGGTCGTATCTATCCTCTTCTGACTCTGATGTTATCAGTAATTTCCCAAGACAGAAAAACCCAATGAGTGTTTCAATGAGTTCAACTACCTGCCTCAGCAAAATTCAAAATGGGGAGACCAGCTGCTCCACAGAGACTCTGCTCTCATGTTTGCATCCAAGGAAACTCACACAAAAGAAACACACTGGCAGGCCTCTTTCATTTCTGCCTTCCTCTACTTGGCTAAGAAGCAAAGTTGATGGTGATTCTGGGAAGTCCATCGAAAATCTGGAATGGGCAGGAGAGCCTTGTAGCCAGCAAATAGACAAAGGAAAATCAAACCACTCTTGATGGATTCAAAGACATGAGCTAACCAGCACTGACAAATGGGTGATGATCTGTGCAGAGTGAGGAGCATAAAAGCAGCCTTACTTTAATTTTCTGAAGTCCGGGATTTCAGTTGCTCTGTATTGGTTTTCTAATGGCACAAATGTTAGAAGCTTGAACCTGGTTTTTGCTAACTTACCCTGCTTATCTGGATTCCCTGGTTCCTTCTAAATCACTTCTTTTTGACTCTTTTGAGTTTCTGCTAAGGTTTTGAGAATTTCAAAACAAGAAACAAATGGCTTTCTTATCCTGATACCAGAAGGCAATGCTGGATAGTTTTACAGATGCAAAATGCAAATACAAGTAAAGAAGTAGTGAACATTGAATCAAGAACGGTGGCCTCTAGTTCAGCTTATGCTGTTAACTGGTAGTGTTACCCTAAACCAGCCCTTTTCCTTCTCTGGGCTTAAGTTTCCTCATCTGAAATGAAGAGCAAAGAAATCTGTGTTTAAAACCTCTAAAGCCCAAGTAGAATCAAATTTTCATTATTCAAGACTAATTCTTATGTATGCAGCTTCTCTGTGATTGCTTTGCCCTCAAATTTATGTATAGCACTGCTTCTGATTAGTGCTTTCCCTTTTTAAAGTTTTGCTGACATTGTGGAGTCTTTATCTTGTATTCAGACACATCCTTGGAAATCCATATGCTGAAATACCTCCTATGTTGTAAAACAAGTCTTAGAGGGTGATTCTTGTATCATTTTAAGGGAGCTTACAGATGGAGCATGCGTATCCAGAATTAAGTACAAAGGCACAATCACCAAATAATAGTGACCTTGTATTAAGTGCTCACTAGTGTGAAGATTTCACATGGATCTTTCTAGCCCTTACAATACCAACAAAGGTAATAAAACAACATGAGATGAAGCTGGGCATGGTGGTGCACACCTGTAATCCCAGCACTCAGGAGGCTGAGGCAGGAGGATCGTGGTGAGTTCGAGACCAGCCTGGGCTACAAAGTGAGCTTAAGACCAGCCTGAACTGCATAGTGAGACCCTGTCTCAAAAAGACAAAAAAAACCCAAAGACAATATGAGAGCCAGACCTTATACTGTTCCATCTCCCTGACAGCAAACACGGCATAGCACTTGTCAGCTGCCAGGCCCTGTTCAAAGCACTTCCTGTGTATTAATTTCTTCCATACACACTCTGATTTCATGGTGAGGAAGTATTATTAACCTCCTGGTACAGATGGGAAACCAAAGGATAGGAAGTTTATGAAGCTTGACTAAGGTGATGCAAGTTCGCAAATATCAGTGCTAGAAATAAAGGGGGGAAAAGCAGGAATCCTGATCTATACGACCCTGCCAAAAATACAATGTCCTGTATCTGTAAGGATTGTTTCAGCTGTAGATTAGCTGACAAGTTAACCTCACAATTCTACTGGTTTACCACAACAATACACTTTGCACTCCTGTTACATGTTCAATGCAAAGTGATGAGGGTCTTTGCTCCCTATAGTCACTTAGGGACCCCTGACTAATAGAATCACTGCCACAGCACATGGAGCTGATGCATTTGTTCTTCTCTCTGTCAGCCCAGAAGTGATACAAGCCATTTGCTTTCACACCTCCTTGGGCAGAACTAATCACATGATTCTACTTAGCCAGGGAGCTTGGATGTTAGTCTTTCATGTTCTCAGGAGCAAACCACAGGTTAGTAAACATTATTAATGTCTAGTACAACCTACAAGTATCAAAACACCCAAGTAAATGTTTAGCTCCATACCTAATGGAAATCAGCATTCTTTTAGTAAAAAAGAAGGAAAAGCAGTGTTCACCACATATCCTATCCCAAAATAAAGAACCTGAGACAGGAAGTCTTAGTAGGAAGCAGGGGGGCTAGTACATCACTCTGACTTCATGTAGCTAGACAGATAATTAATTTATCCACATCTTTGCTCCCAGAAAACAAGAGAGATATCCTGAGAACAGGGACTGTGTCATTCTCATCTGTGAATTCCCAGCTTTCAGCACAGCACCTGGCTCATAGGAGATCCTTAATATCTATATGCTAAATAATTTTAAAAGGCACAACTAACTACCTTCTGATTTGTAAAGAAACAAATGTACCAATAAAGATGAAGAGGAAAATCTCACTTCTCAAAACATTAGTGTGGCCAGCAGGCTTGAGAAACCCATGGAAGTTTTCCAACTCTGAAAAAAGTGTAATGTGTGTTTCTGGGCCCTCCACATATTCTGAACCTAGAGAACTTTCTTCACTGAGCACTGAGAAAACACAAACGTAGTAGAACAAAATCAATTGTTTTAAACTAGCAATTCAGCAATGTTCACTGTGTTGAAATAAATACAGAATAAGAGGAAACAAAACATACCTCAACCATCAACACAATGGGGAGAAACTCCACCAAGAGATGATCTAATGTCAACATTATAAATCCTTAATGCATCAATGCTACAATATTCCTACACCCCAGTGAATTGGTTTGAAGGCTTAAGTATAATGGATGTCATTAGGACATTTAATATTAGTTATGCTGTAGATAACTTACACATGATGGACCACTAGATACTATACAGATCAAATGTTTCTCTACCATACATGTCACCAAAAAAGCCTGTTGACGTTTACCTAAAGCCTGGAGTTCAGAAAGAAAAAAATGACACCTCCAATCTTACATGGAAAACAGTAAGAGGTAGGAGTAGAAAAAGAAGTGTGGGAGGCAGGAACAACAGGTTGATAGTATTCAACAGTGATTTGTGTCACTGGATTTGTGCCCGACCTACTCAAATACTGTTAAGTAACCCAGCTGCCATCTGACAGAAACAGCAATTCAAGTCCATTTGCCAGAAAGGAAAAGCTAAGTCTTATGGATAAAGAAGAATAAATCACTTGGGAGCTCTAAAAAGGGACCTAGCCCAGTGAATATGAAAAAAAGAAAAAGAAAAAAATCTTTTAAAAAGATACTTGACAGTGTCTCTTTAGTGATCACAATATCCTGTGATGAAGTTATTTGGAAAACAATCAACAACCTCCTTACTAGCTTTTTTGGGGAAATGGTGCTAATCCTTTGGTGGCTTCTCCTTGGCCATGTATGATGACATATGGCAGCTCTGAATCCCTTCCAATGACAATTTGCCCTGGAGAATCTCTTTCACACTGGACTACAAAGGAAAAAGAAAAAAAAATGTCAAAAAGCTAAAAGCAGACAGATTTTGCTAATAAATCTAAATGGTTAGCTGTTTGGTATCTCAACATTTTATTTTATAGGAGACTGGCAAATCCCCTTGTGGCCTCCCTCATTAATACTTCTAGGAAAGGGAAGGCAGGAACTCTGAGTTCAACCTCAAGTTAACATTAAGATATCCACAGCTTACTGTGAACGTGGCATTAGACCATGGGATGAAGTAAGCTATGTCTTATACTTTGCAGCAAAACTTGTACAGCATTAATGGGGACTCCTGAGACAAAGAGAGGAGACCAAGAAAAATGAGGACGGTTTGCCACTCAAGAGGTTGACTAGCCATCCAAGTTACAAAAACAAAAAGAAAGTGACAAATGCAAGCTGGCTACTTCAAATGGCAAACTGGCTAGGAAAGAACTGAGGCAGCGGTGATACTGATCACCAGTCAGGTGGCAGCATCATGTTCCCAAAATGGTTTGCTTGGACTGGGCCCCAGCTGACACCTAGGTAAAGAGACAGAGTCTAGCATCCCAGGAAAAGGTTAGACTTGATGGCAGAACTCGAACTGAGCAGGACAGCCCTCAGTGGCATCCTGGTTTCACCAGAATGTGAAGTAGGAAGTTTGAAATCTTGAGTCTCCCTTGGTGGCTCTCACAAGGGGCATTTAATACCTGAGGTTTCAGACCAATCTAGAATTAGTCATCTCCTAGAGGGGGATAGGGGACATCTACTATCCTTCCAACTTAGTACTTAATATTTTGGGTACTGAGAGTGACTGAGTCTTCCAGCTGCTGACTTTTAATTATCTACACTTGATCATTCAGGGCCTGACAATTAGGTGACAGGAATGAAATAAGGAGTCCATCTTGCCACTGTGCTCTGCCAAGAGAGTCATCAATCCAGTGTATGGTGCATCCAGTGCCATGTAAGGGAATGGAATTCAGCCTTTGGTTCAATGACCTAGTGCACTAGCTCACATTATATCAATATCAAAATGATAACAGGAGATAAAAATCTAGCATTAACATTTCAGTGTCAGTGGCCTCAGAGAGAGCCTCAACAAATGTACCAGATGGATTCACTCTCTCAGATTTAGTTCCCTTCTCTCAGTAAACTCCAGAAACACCAAAGGAATAATTATTGCTCAGTGGAATACTGCAGAATTCTAGCCAAAAAATAAAATCACATCAATTCGAACCAGTAAATATGAATTTTTGGAAGAGAAAAGAAGTCTCTTTCCAGAGGCACTTATTTGTCTCTTCAGAAATGTTTCCCAGTATAAAACCCCACATCTCCCCGTGTTCTGTGGAACTGAAAAACAAGGAATCATAGCAACGTATCTGCACGTGAGGGGCTGGAAATGCCAAGTGGGTCGGGGCAGAGGTGGATTTGCACAGAGCACTGTGCGTTTTTGTTGAGATCTGAAAGCTACAAAGCTGAGGAGAGGATGACCTGAACGTAGAACTAGGTCCAGGGGCTACGCAGCCGAGGCCCGGCGCTGTCACTGCCCCTCTAGCCAGCAGCAAGGTAGCGTGAACATGTGGACTAAGGCAGTGTGTCACACCCTAATGGGCACCTTACTAGAATCTGGATCCTGTATCAGCAGGTCCCATATGGGGGCTGAGAATCTGTAGCTCTAACAAGCTCGCAGGTAATGCTGATGCTCCGGCGTCTGCCCTTTGAGGAGCGAGGTGCAAGGGTGGTAACTTCAAGCAGATGAGGGAGGCTCTTGGGCTAAGGGACACAGCTGGGAGGTTGAGGAGAGAGGGTGGAAGGTGCTTCGCAGTGAGCCTGTACTTTGCCTGTTTGCCCCAAGGTCATTGAAGTTAAGGGTGGTTTTGTCTTTCATCAGGCCAAGAAATGTCAAAAGTATGCCAACTCTCTCTGAGCATCAATGGAAAACAGTCAAGTGAACGATCCAGTTGGTCACTGCATCAAAATTCCTACCTCTCTCCCATCATCACCTGCAGTGCTAGAAACCAAAAGTCTGCCTCCTGGAGCTTGGTACAGTGATGTATGTCAGTTGGGAGAACCAACTGCCTCTTTCCTTGGACTTTCGCATTTTGTTTTACTACTCTGATACAATGTCTGGCTCCCAGAAGTCATACACTCTGCCTTCCTCAACTACAGTCATCACCAAAGACTGAAGATTAAGAATCCAAATAGGCTGGAAAGGAGACATAGATTCCCAATGATAATAGACCCTCCTCCAAGCCATTCTTTAATTCCCAGCATGAGAGTGATGGTGAGATCCTTTACGTGGACCTGACCTACCATACTAACACATAACCCAGAATCCCTAAAACCCCAGGTGTAGGCACCGCTAGTCGCCTAGCTAGTTATGACATGGCGATAACTAAACCCACATGAGCAGGCCTGCATCTTTCATGTCTTTCTGTCATTGGAAAGAGAAAGATAAAAATCAAATAAATACAAACATCACAGAAATAGTGTTTAATTGTAACATTCAACTTGGGGAGCAATCATGAAATCTATTTTTGAGGCACAGTAGTTTCATTTTTATTTTGTGTTTTTGTATTCATGTACTTCAAAAATATTAGTGCCTGTTTGTTTTACAAAATACTGGGTTTCAATACAGTACTTTCACATATCCACACACTTTGATCATGTCAACTTATTATCCTCTCTCACAAGCCTCTGTCCCTCCTCTTACTCCCTCCCCCTTATCTAATAATAGTATCTCTTTTATTTTCATGTTATTTCTCTTAGATTCCACATATTAGGAAAAACATGCAACGCTTGGCTTTCTGAATCTGTCTTATTTTGCTTACCATAATGATCTCTTGCATCATCCACTTTCTTGTAAATTAAATAACTTGTATCTTATTGACGGCTGAATAATACTCCACTATATGTATACAGCACCATTTCTTTATCCATTCATCAGCTGATGGGCACCTAGGCTGCTTTGGTATCTTGGCCACTGTGAATTCTGTCCCTCTAAACTTGGGTATGCAGGTGTCCCTATAGTATGCTGACTTTAATTTCTTCTGGTAGACATCAAGGAGTGATATACCTGGGTCATACAGTAGCTCTATTATTAGGTTTCTGAGGTACCTCCATAATGATTTTCACAGTGGCTATACCAACTTACATTCCATCCAGCTGTGTAAAAGTTTTTCTGTTCCACCCTGCATCCTCACCAGCACTTTATTGTTGCTGGGTTTCATTTGTTTCCTTTTGTTGTTGAGACAAGGTCTTGCTACATAGTTGAGTCTGGCCTTGAATTCAATACATAGCTGAGGCTAGCCTCAAAGTCCCTGAAATCTTCCTGCTTCAGCCTCCCAAGTGCTGGGATTACAGGTATGAGTTACAACACCTGGCAGTTTTTTTGTATTCTTGTCAAAAGTGATTGTGACAGTGAGATTGATCTCAATATATTTTACCCTAATGTCTAAAGATGGTGAAAATTTTTTGTATACTTACTAGGCACTTTTTTTTTTAGCAGGAATTGAATTTAGGACCTCATACTTGTTATTGGCAATTTTTACTTCTTCTTTTGAAAAGTGTCTATTTATTTCACAATGTATTGATTTGTCTATTTGATTTTTTGGTGTTAAGATTTTTAACTCTCCACCTAGAATAGCAAAGTCAATTCTAAGCAGCAAAGCCAAGGCAGGAGGTATCACAATCCCTGACTTGAAGTTATATTACAAAGCTACTGTAATAAAATCAACATGGTACTGCAATAAAAACAGACCTGAAGATCAATGGAATAGACTAGAAGGCACAACCACAACTACCAACACACTCAGCCCCCTTATCTTTGATAAAGGGGCCAAACATGTTCACTGGAAGAAAGATAGTCTCTTTAATAAATGGTGCTGGAAAAATGGGCTATCCATATGTTGAAAACTAAAACTAGACCCATGCCTGTCACCATGTACTAAACTAAAATCTTAATGGATGAAAGATCTAAATATTAAAACAGAAAAACTAACTCTGTTGTAAGACAAAGTAGGTAAAAATCTTGAAGACATAGGGGTATAGAGAATTCATGAACAAGAATCAAATTGCATGGGAAATACTTCCCAGAATCAATAACTGGGATCACATCTTATTAAAGAGTTTCTGCATGTCGAAAGAAATCTCTAGCAGAGTGAAAAGAAAACCCACAAACTGGGAAAAATCTTAGTGAACCATCCCTCAGACAAAGTACTTATGTCTAGAACATATAAAGAATTTTAAAAAAATCAGACCCCCAAAATTTAAAGACCCAATCCAAAAATGGGCATCTTAGATGAACACACAGTTCTCAGATGAAGAAATACAAATGGCAAGTAAATACATAAAAAATGTTCAGCATCATTAGTCATTGGAGAAATGCAAATTAAAACCACATTGAGATTCCATCTCACTCCAGAAAGAATGGCCAGGACAAAAAAAAAAAAAAACTACCAACAACAAATGCTGGAGAGGCTGTGGGGAAAAAGGAACTCTTCTGCACTGTTGGAGGGAGTGTAGACTGGTGCAACCACTGTGGAAGTCAGTCTGGAGATTCCTCAAAAATCTGGGATTGGAAGTCCCATTTGACCCAGCTATTCCACTTCTGGGCATATTCCCAGAAGAACTGAAAACATTATACCACAGTGATATATGTGCACCCATGTTTATAGCAGCACAATTTGTAATAGCCAATCTTGGAAACAACTTAAGTGCCCATCAACTGTGGAATGGATAAAAAGATGTGGTATTTTTATACAATGGAGTACTACTCAACTATAAAGAATGATCACATTGAGATCTTTATAAATAAATGGATGCACCTTGAGACCATACTCGTAAGTGAAATAAATCAAACTCACATGTGTAAATACTGTATAGTCTCCCTAGTGTAAGAAATGGTAAGAATACATAAGATTTTATGGTAATCATGGTTCCCCATTATATTGCTTTGAAGTCTTATAATGTTTTCATTCATTGGTTGGAATGGTTTTATTCTGTTTTGTTTGACCTTATTATGTGTGATGGTATGAATACCTACTTTGAAGAAAACAAGACATTATGGCAGCCATAGCTGATTTAATATCATCTTGCTTTGAAGTCCTACTATGCTTTTGTTCTTCTCTTCCTATTGGTTCTATCACATTGTGTCTTATTGGATTTTAATATGTGTGATAGTATAAACAAATTTTTAAGGAAAATGAGATATTCTAGTAGCCATTGTTCATTCTCTGTTATTTGGTTTTGAATGTCCTGTAATACTTTCATTCTCTTGAATGGTTTTATACTGTCTTGTTATGTTTGATATTATTGTGTGTGAAGCTATGCTGAACTATTTCAAAGAAAAGAGACATTATGGTAGCTACTGCTGACATCCAGTTGTCTTGTCGTGAAGTGCTGTGTTGCTTGAATTGTTCTGTTCTGATTTGCTTTGTTCTGTTCTTTTTTGTTTTATTCTCTTTAAAATAAATTTTTAAAAAGATTTTTAACTCTCCATATACTCAGATATTAATCCTCTTTCAGAAGAGTAGCTGACAAACATTTCCTCATATTCTGCAGGGTGTCTCTTTGCTATGTTTTTTTCTTGCTGTAGAGAAATTTTAATTTGACGTACTCCTATTTGATTCTTGCTCTTATTTTGTGTGCTGTTGAAGTCCTATTCAAAAAGTCTGCGTGTGCCTATGATTTTAAGTGTTTTGCCTATGTTACCTTCCAGCAGTTTCAAAGTTTTAGGTCTTATTCCTAGGTCTTTTATCCATTTTGTATTGATTTTTGTACAGGGTAAGTGATACAGATCTAGTTTCAACCTTTTACAAGTAGATATCTATTTTCCCTAGCACCAATTGTTAAAGAGACTGTCTTTCCCTGATGTCTTTTTTTAACTCATTTGTCAAAAATCAGAGTGTAGGTGCATGGGTTGCTTTCTGTGTCCTCCATTCCATTGGTCTACAGGTCTATTTTTGTGCTAGCGTTAAGCTCTTTTTGTTACCATGGATTTGTAGTATAATCTGAGACCAGGTATTCTTGTACCTCCAGCCTTGCTGGAGAATGTTTTTTGCTTAGGAATGTTTAGGCTATTCTGGGTTGTTTGTGTTTCCATATGAATTTTAGTACTTTTTTTCTCCTTCTATGAAGAATGTGATTGAAATTTTGATGGAGCCATTATTGAATCTGTAGATCACTGTTGGTAATATGGCCATTTCAACAATATTAGTTCTGCTGATCCTTGATCATGGGAAGTCTTTCCCTCTTCTTGTTCCTTTGGTAATATATTTCTCCAGCATTCTGTGATTTTCACTATAGTGGTCTTTCACCTTTTTAGTTAGGTGGATCCCTAGCTATTTAATTTTTGATGCTCTTATGAGCGGAATTTTTTTTTCTGATTTCCTTCTCAGTTCATTATTGTTATATAGAAAAGCAATTAGCTTTTTTACGTTGATTTTGTATCTTTTAGTTCTAAAAATTTTTACCATGGGGAATCACTAATTTAAATCCAGTGGTAGTATAAGCTCTCACAGGATATAAAAACAAGAATAGTTGTCTGGTTGAAATGAGACTTGACACACATCTGGGAAGCCCCTGGCATGCCTGAGCCACCTTGGACTGCCACTCAGCTGGGAACACCTGGGAAGCCCCCAGCATGCCTGAGTCTCCTCAGGCTGCTGCTGCTGGGCCTGGCCCTCTGCCAGGAACACCTGGACGCCCCACCACCCTGGGTCACCTCAGATCTCCACCACGGGTCCGCACCTTGGAGAACCCACCCACTTCCTGGACCTAGTACTACAGTTGATCTTTGGATCCAACCCTTTCTCCCAGAACCTTGGACTACAGTGCATTACTGTGCTGGTTGGACAGGAGACTCAGGAACCCCTCACCCAAAAAGAAGACCTCAGCAGGCTCAGTCAGTGTGGTGAGTTTGCCCCTAAAATAGAGGTCTTCAGTGGGTAAATAGGAACAGTAGTGAAACTCCCTCCAAATGTAAAACGTGGCAAATCAGGCAAGAGAGTGAATAATCCTCTCCTCCACACAGAGAACATCAGACAGGTTGAGGAGTGCACCAATAATGCCCTCCCAACTTGGAGAAAATTAAAAGATCTTATGAGACCCCCTGTGACACAGTAGGGCCTCAGCTGACACAAACACTATAGCCAGGGAGATCTGGTGACTTGCAACAACCTGAAGACATAGCAACAGCGGGAACTAAGAGTTGCCCTACATCAATACTTCTAGGCTAGTTAGCCCAGAAAGAATATAGGACGCACCAACAAGCCCTGTAGGAGGAATTCAGGTTACTGGATCTCCTCTTCATTGTGGTACCCAGCAATTGGACAAACATCAACCACAGAGTAGGACCCTAAAATTCACACTATGGACAGTTGAGACTGTTGTGATTGAAAGACAAATATTTACCCAAAATGTAATTATGACAAAATGAAAAGGCAAAATGCAATCTCAAACATCCAGTCTATCAGGAGCAAGTACAGGTGACATTGAAATAGAGGACATTAAAAGCCATACACCAGAAATCTTTGGAAATATAGCAAATGAAGAAACAAATCCATGAGGCTATAGAGGAACTCCAATTAGAAGTATTGTCTTATGTAAAGACAGAAATAACAACCTTAGTAAATGAGTTGCTCAACATAGCTAGCTAGAGAAGAAATAGATAAAACAATACAGGAGCATGGGAAATTGATTGAAACTTTGACTGAACAATGCAGAAAGCAAGTAGAATCCATGAAACAAATTCAAAGATATATCCAAGAAACAAAAGCTTACGCTGAAAGCTGGCAAAACTGTTTAAATGAAGCTGAGGATAGAATTTCAGACCTTGAGGACAGGATCACAGATAGCGATCATGAAAGGGTAGAACTTACAAAAACAACAAAGCAGCATGAAATGACAATCCAGCAGCTTCAAGATGATGCCAAGATAAACAATATAAGACTAATATGTATCAGTGAAGATGTAGAAGTCAATGGAAATGATATAACTAAACTATTCACAGAAATAATAGAAGAAAATTTCCTAAACATGGGGAATAATCAGACATTCAGATAAGTGAGGCATATAGAATGCCAAACAGTCACAACCAACATAAATCTACACCCAGACATATAATAATTAAGATCCCAGACATACAGCATAAAAACCGAATACTAAAAGCTGTTAGAGAAAAGATACAACTCACTTATCAAGGAAAACCTGTTAGAATCACAGTAGACTGTTTAGCACAAGCTTCAAGTTAAGATGAGCTTGGAGTGAAGTATTTCAATCCTTAAGAGAAAACAACTTTCAACCAAGTCTGATATACCCAGCAAAATTATCTTTCAAATTTAATGGAGAAACAAGATATTTCCATGAAAAAGAACAAATAAAGAAATTCATGTACACCAAAGAAACCCAACAAAAAGTACAGAAAGACATGTTAGACAGAGATAAAAATGACACAATCTCCAGATCAACAATAGAAAGAAACCACCAGACCGAACAAGAAATTAAGCAAGGGAGAAAAGCAGGAAACCAAAAATAGGACTACAACATGGCAAAGTTGAGCCAGTAGGTATCAGTGATATCTATTAATGTAAATAGGCTCAATTCACCTATCAAAAGAAATGGGTTGACAGAATGGATCAAGAAACAGGATCCCAAAATATGCTGTATACAAGAAACACATCTGACTCAAAAAGGAACGCATACATTAAAAGTCAAAGGATGGAAAACAGTATTCCACGCAACAGGAACCCATATAAAAGCAGGGGTAGCTATTCCTTTTGCAGACAAATGGAACGTCAAACCTAAAAGGATTAAAAGAGATAAAGAAGGCCACTACATACTTGTAAGTGGAAAACTATAAGAGGAAGATCTAACAATTATAAATATATATGCACCAAATACAGGAGCACCCAACTATATAAGGCAAATACTAATGGACATGAAAAATCAAATACATAAGAACACAATTGTAATAGGAAACCTTAACATCCCCCTGTCACAAAGAGATAGATTAACTGGACAAAAAGTCAGCAAACAAATAACGGAACTGAATCATACCTGTGAGCGAATGGACTCAGTGGATGTTTACAGAGTATTCCACCCAACCACATCAGAATATACATTCTTCTAAGCTACACATGGGACATTCTACAAAGTAGACCATATATTAACCCATAAAGCATTCTTAACTGAATGCAAAGGGAGTGAAATTATCCCATGCATAATAACTGATCACAGTGCACTAACATTGGAAATCAATTGCAAAAAATCCTCCAAAACCTGCATAAATACATGGAAATTAAATAACAACCAGTGGGGTTACAGATGAAATTAAAGAAGCAATAAACAATACCTACAATACAATGAAAATTCAGATACAACATACCATAACCTATGGGATACAATGAAAGCAGTCCTAAGATCTCATAGAAGAGAGGAAATTGTAAAGCTTAGAGCGGAAATTAATGCAATTGAAACTAAAAAAATACAAAGAATTAATGAGTCAAAGAGCTGGTTTTTGGGGCTGGGGATTTAGCTTAGTGGCATGAGCACCTGCCTTGTAAGCACGTGGTTGTGAGTTTGATACTTGGTACCGATTAAAAAAAAAGACCTGGGTTTTTTTGAGAGAATAAACTAAGTTGATAACCCCCTAGCCAACCTTATCAAGAAAAAGAAAGAAAAATCTCAAATCCATGCAATAAGGACTGAAAAGAAGGAAATTACTACAGATCCCATGGAAATTCAAAAGATCATGAACACCTACTTTGAAAATCTCTACTCACATAGGGTGGAAAACACAGAGGAACTGGACAGATTTCTAGGAACATATGAACTACCAAAGCTCAATCAAGAAGATTTAACAATTTTCAATAACCCAATTTCAGCTACTAAAATTGAAAACCTGATTAAAAACTTACCAACAAAGAAAAGCCCAAGTCCTGATAGATTCACAGCTGAATTCTATAAAAATTTAGAGAAGATTTAACACCAATACTCCTTAAACTCTTCACTGAAATTGAAAGAGAAGCAGTCCTCCCTCGGTCATTCTTGGAGGCAAGTATTACTGATACCAAAACCAGAGAAAGACCCAACCAAAAAGGAGAATTATATGGCAATCTTACTAATGAACATTGATGCAAAGATTCTCAACAAAATACTGGCAAATAGAATGCAGCAAATCATTAAGAAGATTATACACCATGACCAAATGGGATTTATTCCAGGAATGCAGGGATGGTTCAACATACACATATCAATAAATGTAATACACCACATCAACAGAGCCAAAAATAAAAATCACTTGATCATCTCAACAGATGCAGAAAAAGCTGTCAATAAAGCCCAATATCTGTTCCTGATTAAAACGCTACAGAAACTCGGAATTGACAGTATGTACCTCAATCTCATAAAGGTCATCTATGACAAACCAACAGCCAGCATTATACTAAATGGATAAAAACTGAAAGCCTTCACTCTAAAATCAGAAACAATACAAGAATGTCCACTATCACCTTTCCTATTCAATATAGTTCTGCAACTATTGGCCAGAGCAATAAGACAAGAGGGAGAAATAAAAGGAATAAAAATAGGAAAAGAAGTTAAATTATTATTTAAGTTTTTCATCTGCAATGATATTCTACATAGAAGACTCTAAAAACTCCATTAAAAGACTACGAGAGTAATAAATTCAGCAGCATAGCTGGATACAAAGTCAACACTCAAAAATCAATAGCATTCCTCTACAAAAACAAAAAACTCCATGAGAGAGAAATTATGGAAATATCACCTTTCACAATAGCATCTAAAAAAATGAAATACCTAACCAAGAATGTAAAAGACCTATATGCTTAAAATTATACTACTCTAAAAAAGGAGATTGAAGAAGATATTAGAAAATGGAAAGTTACTACTTGCTCTTGGTTAGGAAGAAACCACATTGTGAAAATGGTCATACTCCCAAAACTGCTACACAGATTCAGTGTAATCCCAATCAAAATACCATTGACATACCTTACAGATCTAGAAAAAATATTCATAAAATTCATCTGAAAACAGACGAAAACTACAATAACAAAGGTGATTCCGAGCAACAAAGGCAAGACAAGAAGCATCTCAATTCCTGACTTGAAACTATACTACAAAGCCACAGTCATAAAATTAGCATGGTACTGATTAAGAAACAGACCTTAGGATCAATGGAACAGATTAAAGGATGCAAACACTACTTCAGAGATATTCCGTCACCTTATATTAGACAAAGGAGCTAAACATGTTCACTGGAAAAAAAGATAGCCTCTTTAATAAATGGTGTTGGAAAAATTGGCTTTCCACATGCCAAAGACTGAAAATAGACCCATGCCTATCACCATACAGTAAACTAAAGTTTACTGTAAAATGGATCAAGGATCTAAATATTAAAACAGAAACACTATATCTACTGGAATACAAGGTAGGTAAAATTCTTGGAGACATAGGGGTGGGGAGAGAATTCATGAATAAAATGCAAACTGCATGGGAGATACTTCAAAGAATCAACAACTGGGATCTCATATTACTAAAAAGTTTTTGTACTTCAAAAGAAATCACCAACAAAGTGAAAAGAAAACCCACAGAATGGGAAAGAATTTTAGCCAACATTCCCTCAGACAAAAGATTTATATCCAGAACATATAAAGAACTGAAAAACATCAAGCCCCCCAAATTCAAAGACCCTCTCCAAAAATGGGCATCTGAGATGAACACACAGTTCTCAGATGACGATAAGCCACTGGCAAATAAATACCTGAAGAAATGTTCACCATCACTGGTCATTCAGGAAATGCAAATTAAAAGAGCATTGAGATTTCATCTCACCCCAGAAAGAATGGCTGCCATCAAGAAAACAACTGATAACAAATGTTGGTGAGGCTGCAGGGAAAAAGGAACACTTCTCCACTGTTGGTGGGAGTGTGGACTGGTGCAACCACTGTGGAAATCATTATGGAGATTCGTCAAAAATTTGGATTGGAAGTTCCATTCAATCCAGCTATTCCCCTCCTGGGTATTTTCCAGGAAAATCGAAAAGGTCATGTCACAGTGATATATGTGCACTCATGTTAATATCAGTACAATTTGTGATAACTAAATCTTGGAAAGAACCAAAATGCCCATCAACTGCAGAGTGGATGTGGTGTTTTTATACAATGAAATACTATTCAGCTATAAAAAGGATGATGTTGAGGCCTTTATAGGTTAATTTAGGCAACTTGAGAATATCCTCATTAGTGAAATAAACAAGACACACAGTAGTAAATATCACATTGTCTCTCTAGTATTAAAAAATAATAAGAACTGTCAGAATAATGGGATCCAAAAAGTATAATAGATATTGTAAAAGTGAAAGGGAAGGAAAAGTACTCTAAAGGATATAACGGTATGTATAGTGTGTAAATAGATGACCATATTACTGAATTTGTGTTAGATCACTGAACAGAAGAGTTTGCACTGTCAGTGTTTGAGTGTCCAGCCACTTTTTATGTTTTGATTTTGTAACTTTAACAACTATGTTTAAGATGACAATATGAAATTTATCAACTAGCGATTTTATGATGTTAATTTTTTTGAATTCTGTAGTCTACTTTTTCTTGTGTTTTCTGTTTTGTGTTTTTTTAATTTTTTTTTCTTTCTTTCTTTAAAGAAAATTAAAAATTGAAAAAAAAGAAACGAGACTTGACAAATCAGTGCCCTATTTACTTGAAAGTCCAGTGATTAGTACATAGAAGAGGTCCTCGAGGCAGTTCTGTGACATCTCCAGTGTTTCAAGGGACCTCATTTGAATTTGCCTCTGAAGCAAACATTGTTTTTCTTTTTTGGGGGGGTACTGGGAATCGAACTTACAACCTTGCACTTGCCAGGCAGGTGCTTGTGCTGCTGAGCCATATCCCTGGCCCCAAATATTGCTTTATTAACATCAGACTTTCTCTCCAATATCACAAATATTAGCACTCAGACACAAGAGAAGCAAAAACAAAATCAGATGAAGAAAAGCAGTTGTGTCATAGTGGTCTAAGGAGGGGCTCCTGAAGCTTCCAAGTGCTTTAATAATATATCCAAATGAAGTCCCATGATCAAATATTTAAGGAATACAGAGAACAAGGTCCTGATTCTCAACTAACTCACTCTGTGGTGTTAAATAAAGCCTTCCCCTTCTCTCAGTCTCAGACACAAGACCCAGACAATCTTTGCCCACCTCTGTTGCACTGGGATTTTATAATACCTTAAGATTTCATATTTAAGTGAAGATTAATGTTCGCATCATCCATCACAGATAGATGCTAGAGAAAAATAAAGAAAGGAAACCTTTATGTTGTTCCCGCTGGCGTGATTTTGTGCTTTAATTCAGAAGCTCAAAGCATTTTAATAACTTATTCTGTTGGATTCGTAGTAGGAAAACAAAAAGGAAATTAATCTTCAAGGAATTGTATGTCTGCAACCTTTAAATATCTCTTACTCAGTAAGGTTCCAGCTACTTCTGCAAAATTTTAGCCTTTACTAACTTCTAAATCCAGGAAAAGAAGAGTAGAATTTTCCTGTTTAAGAGGAGGGAAGTGATCTTTATAGGGTAAGGTCAGGGAAGTAAGTGTGCTTTATAGGGTAAGGTCAGGGAGGTATGGAGGAGACAGCACACCGTAGCTTAGGTAGAAATGATGGGTACCTGGGAAAAGGTTGAGCCAATGGAGGCAGAAAGGAAAGGACACATCCAAGAGACACTCGGGAGGATGCAGTGACAGGACTGTTTGCTTGAGTTCAGGAGGAGGGGAAGGGAGAGGAAATGCTAAGTCTCATACTTGAGTGATGGCAAGCACAATGGTGCCATTATTTAAGCTATGATTCTGAGGAGGAAAAAGAGATTTGAGAGTAAAGATTATTAAATTACAGGTCAGAATCATGACTTTGAGATGTCTGTGGGTATCAGGAAAAATATCCAGCAAGAATTTCTATATACTGGTGTAAAGCTACACAAGCCTAGCTCAGGGTCAATATGACCATGAGATTAATTTGGAAATCAGTGTACCCTAACCCTGCTTCCTTGTAATTCTATCACATTGGTTTACTCATTTGTAAAAGTAGTTAGACTCTCTCACCCTTTGCCAAAATATTTAGAGTCCCTACTTGCTTTGATAGGCAACTGTGTGCACAGGTAAATATTTCAAGTGATATGTTAATTCATTTGTTTAATTATTCACTAATGTATCCATAATTCATAACATAACTTTGTATCCCATGAATAAATATAATTTGCCAATTTATAATTAAAGTAAAAGTGAAAGCAATTAATAAAAAATAGACATGGTCTCTGCCCTTTCATAGCTTGTAGTCTAGCAAGAAAGATAATTAACAAAAACAAAAAGGTGTAAGTATGATTTTGAATTCAGACAAATATTGTGAAGAAAACAAGTGGGTTCATTATCAAGACTATGACAGGAAGAATGGGAAAGCTCTCTGGAAAGGCTTTTTGAACCAGGTTTGAAGGGCATTCATGAGTAAGGGAAGAGACCATGTGAAGCCCTGGAAGCAGGAAGAATTTCCTCAGGAAGCTGGGAGACCCACCATGTTGGTTTCGGTGCTACGCGTAGAATATTTGCTGCTGCATTACTGATATGTAAATGATAGTAAAAAAATACTACAATAAGGCATGATCATAACATTATACCAAAGCCAAAGCACTTGATGCCTTTGAAATGATGTTTAACAATTTTATGTTGTCACTGATGGGGCTGGATATAGATGGTTACATTAGTCAAATGTGATATTAACTTAAGCAGAACTTTAAATAAAATTGCTACAGAGCTCTAATGACTCTGATTGCCTCAAATAATGCCAGCATATTGAAGCCTCACTCTGGGCAAAGATACCATTCAATAGGCTTTCAGTCAAATACTGTTATTGAGAAAGCAATACTTAAAATAACATTTCTTTTAATGATTAAATAGAGAGTTGGCACAAACTGTAGGACAGAAAAAACTCTATGTAGCCATTGGGGAAAGGATAAGTAGGTTGTGTTTTGCAATTCCTTCCTGGTGAGTTCACAATTATTCCACAGCATGACAGCTGAAATGCCTAAGAAATCGCTTAAGTGCATCTTGGTAATAATTAGTCCCCTCTCCTTTGTATGATCACTGTGAGCTCTTTTGATCTCACTACATGGGAAGATTGAGTTTATCCATATACAGTTCTAAGCATTTATTTCTTATAGTCACACAAAATTGTGACGAGGGTTGAACCACTCCTGGCAAGAAATGAGTATTTTAACTAGGATGTTTAGGATGTATCAGTTGAATAATTAATGTGTAAAGTCTTGGTGGGCTGGGTAAGGGACATGAAACCTAACTTTATTTGTTATAGATACAGAAGTAGTCATATTAAAGGCTTTCTGCTTTTTAGATGAAGCTCCTACGTCAAAAAAAAGCCAAAAGAAAAAAATTTCCTGCTTGTAGCACAATTCAAAAGGAGATTAATAAATTGTGTTTATTTATTGTGCTTGAGATTTGGCCAAACGCCATGTAGCTGCAGTACCACCATTCGGGTGAGGGACAGCATGTAAAGGAACACACCAGCACTCACCAACGATTTGCTTATTCTCTTGTTTGTAAAATGATTCAGAAATACATGGTCTGCCTGTGGTTAGTTATAATGAAGTCTATTTTTTCCTGATTAAGGTCTATTTTTAAATCAGCTTTTTAAAGTCCACCGGCAGCCCTACATCTTTTGTCCCATGCTGGTAGGATGGGTAGTTTCAGAAAGGGGACTTAATTGCACCACAGTCCCCAGCAAAGGAGCCATATGTGATACTGGCAGAGGACAAAAGGTCTCCAGCTTAGTGGCGGTGTGTGCATCACTGAGAGTCCGCCAAGGCCATCAGAGCCCCTGGAACATGTTGAACCTCTTGTCTAATATCAGTATGTAAGCTGTTGTGCCTGCAGAGGCTGAGGAGCCCACATTCAATCTTAGTTTGTTTCCTGTCATTTCCACAAACGCTAAAATGTTGACTGTCTCCAACAACTCTCCACTCTGACAAACAAGCCAGCAAAAGGATCCAGCTATTTATAGTTGATTTTGACCCTGGCGGTTCTCATAGGTTCAACCCAAATGTACTTGTCTAGAATGTATTCATTTTTCTCAAATAAAAAAAAATACATGCCACAGAGTTCTTTTCTGTGCTTTTAGAATTCACAAATGATATGTGCTCTGTACATCTGGGCCTCAGTCCTAATCTTAGGTATGGGGAAAGTAGGTCCTAAATTTTCAAGATCAATTAATGGCAGAATAGCAACTAAACCTGAAACCTCCTGCCCCATTCCCCACCTTCAGGCAGGGCTTTTTTCACCACATGACCCCCAAAGTCAGGCTGCTAGAACATGTCCAGGCAGTGAGTTGTATGAAGTAGTTTGCTGGTATGATGAGAGGCCTATGCAGCTGTAATGGAACAAACACCCCAATGCTGCTACAGAACACATAATTTATTGAGCTGCTCAGGCTCCCTGTGAGTCAGGTCAAAGCTTAACAATGTGCTGAATTAAGAGAGACCCTGAGAAGCCACAAAGAGGCTGACCATCGGGGCCCAAATAGTATTTGGCTAGCTTAGACTTGACCTATGCCCCACTGGTCCTTCTATTTGTTATCCCTAACCCTGTGATTTCTGCCAAGACCCAACACCCCTAAGCTTCTCCAAATGGTTCGCTCACTGATTATTACTTTCCCCGCTTCCTGACTTCCAAACTTCGCTAGTACTTATCCTTGAAAATTCTACCTTATTTTTGGCCCACCCTCCCAAAAGACAGGCCACCATAATCAGAATATTCCCTCTCTTGGTCCACCACTTCCAATGGATGGGTACCAAAGACAAAGAGCGAAGAGGGGAGAGAAGAGTATTGCAATCTTCTTATGTTTCCAAAATACCAACTGGAAGAGTCTATTAAACACCCCTTGTCATAGCTAGAGTACAGTGCAAAAACAAGATAATCAAAATTTGACTGAGGACCTTACCAAGATCTTGAAGGGCTTGCTGGATCATCAGAAATGTGAAATTAGGTTCTACCCACAATTAAAACCGAATGTAGCCTGGTGTGGTGGCACACACCTGTAATTCCAGCACTTGGGATGCTGAGGCAGGAGGATCACTGTGAGTTCGAGGTCAGCCTGGGCTACATAGTGAACTCCAGGCCAGCCTGAACTGCAAAGTGAGACCCTGTCTCAAAAAAAAGACCATCTAGTTTCTTGTATCTTAGTTTTTCAAATTTGGTAGCTTCAATATGGTTTATAGTAACTTTTTCCTACTGAAATATTTTCTAGGTATGAAATTATTGCTATTTGAGGCATTTGTTGTAGTGATCCTTTTAAATGAGCCAGAAAGTTACCCTATGAGCACAAAGACAATTCCTCATCAATGGCATAGACAAATGTCTTTTATTTAGAGAAATAATATCTGTGTAAAAAAGTAAAAATATTTGGTGTTATTTAGCAAATGATTGTTATACCATTGATTGGTAATGAAATAAGTAAAGAAAAATATAACTAAACCCATATCATTTTAAAATGGCATATTTTAGCTGTGTGTGGTGGCACAAGCCTGTAATTGCAGCACTCAGGAGGCTGAGGCAGGAGGGTTTCACCAGTTCGAGGTTGGCCTGGGCTACATAGTGAGTTCAAGGCTGGCCTGAATTATATAACGAGACCCTGCCTTTAAGAAAAAGGTATATTTTAACCTTTATTTTAACATTTATTTTTTAAAAGTGGTAACAAGTTTTGAGATAAATTAAGACTATAAGCATGACCTCTTAGGGCTTGTTTAACCCAGTTTGGAAAACAAACTTCCCAAGCTCTCTAACATACATTTGCACATAAATAATTACTGTGCTGATTTCAAATGATTTTACCTACTAACTGGAGTATCAATCAAAACTTCTTGGTAATATTTGTTAACTGTTTAGAATATTATTTCTGCTTGAAAATTAGGAAAATGTATTATTTTAAAGTAATCTATAATTGAGCATTGTTACAGCATCACACCATCCATCCTTTGCATCTGTCAGTAACACAGGCCTAAGTGCTGCCCAGATCCGTGTATTTACTTCCCCACCCCCTGAACTATGGCTAAAGAGCATTAGAAAATGTCTGTAAATTCTCCAAGCACTCAGACCTGAAGCAGTTCATCCCACTACTTGAGGCATATAAACTGAGTCTCTACCTCAGAATGACTTTTAGAGACAGGGGGAAAAAAGCTATGCAGTTATATTGCTTTTCCCATGAATAAAACTATAATTGGTGCAAATTTTTTTTTCAGAAAATGGGTTTAGAAGTATTCTAAAAACTCAAATGCTATCTGAATCATGAAGAGGAGCTCCGAGGTCATGCTGGATGATCCATACCCTAGCAACAAAACCCCCAGCAGAAGCCCAGAAAGCGTCCACTTGGAGACCTCCAGAGCCTCAGAGGGTCCCATCTCTCTCAATATTCTTCCTGTCAGCCAGCAGCAACCCAAGCAAACCTTAACATTTCTATGGTTCTTCACATGGGACTTTTCACACACACACGTTTTCACTGGACCAGCTCAATAACCCTGCGAAGCAGGTATTCCTGCTACCCATGTTTTATGAGTGAAGACCTGAGGAAATTACACGTTCATTCCAGAAAACCAAAGTCTACTAAGCTTTCGTCTCCATTAGGCTCAGCAAGGTATTATAGTAAGAAAGCAGCTCAATTCAATGCAAAGTACACTGGTCTAACTGGCATTGAAATGTCATCTGAGAATGCACAGGACAGTGAAGACCCACTCGCACAGGGCCAGTACCAATTCCGCAAGGACAAATCTTGCATAGCTGTATGCCACTGAGCACCCATACTTCTCTCCACTTATTTCTGTCCTGATCTGTGGTTTCCATGGTAATGGTTGTGCAGTAGGTTAAACTGGGTCCAAGGACCTAACTTTCTAAGGCTCATGCAGATCTTCCTGAGCCTTTCCGAGTCCCCTGAGACTTTTCTGAGGAGTCACTCCTGCCTGGAAGCAAAGTATCTTAAAGGACACTTCTACAGACCAAATTGATTTCTGTCCTCAATGAATTTTAGCCTATAGTAGTGGAACCAAATTATAATGCTCTCTGCGGGCTTGTATCTTGCAGGCCCTGAGGGAACATAACTCTCCCCAAATTCTTGGACTTTGGGCTTGAGGTGGATATCAGTGATAGAGTGCTTACTTAACATGCATGAGACCCCGGCCTCCATCCCCAGCCCCAGAGGAAAAAAAATAATCACACACCAAAGTCTTCGGACTTGAGGATATTAAAATAATCACACACCAAAGCCTTTGGACTTGAGGATATTGGGTCTGTTCTAGGCTCTCACTCGCTGGTATAGAGATGCCCATTCCATTGGGGCAACAGTCCACAGATTGTTCTCAGAACCTCAAGATCATCAGGCATCTAGTGATGCCTCCATGGGACATCACTGCCACCCCACTAAAGAAATTTGGTCTATCGTTTGTCCAAAAGTGACTCCTAGGACAGAGAACTACCACAACTTACGCTAAGGGTCAGGCAAGGTTATCAATCATCTCCTCTGGATTCCAACAAGATTATCATCCCTACCTCTAAGAAATGTCAAAGTCTGAAGCTCTTTGTTAAGAGAGAAAAAAGAGATGTAGTTTGTGTTACCTTGCTATTTCCACACTAAATGCTACAAATCTGGATTTTTAGGGGCCCCCAATTTAGCCCATGCAATGTCTGACTTATTATATTAATTCCATAAACATTTATTGGCCATCTACTCTACTGCAGAAAAATCAGCCACAGTCTTTCACTGGAGAGCTCACAGACTAGTAAGGAAGATGAATGCATTAGTCAGCTTTGCCACTGCATGGACAAAATGCTTGACACACTCAATTTAAAGCAGGAGAAGCTTTCTCTTGGTCCACAGTTTCAGTCCATGGTGGGAGGGCTACCAGGAAGAAAAGGCATGGCAGAAAGGCATGGTGGAGGAGATCTGTACGGCCCAGGGCAGCCAGGAAGCAGAGAGAAAGTGGTAGAGTCAGAGTAAGAGACAAATGCTCCTTGTATGACCTGCCTCATCCGACTGGGTTCCAGCTCCTAACAGCACAGTCAGCTATGAACACATCAGTGGATGAATCCAGCGATGACTACTGTGCCCCCAGGATCCGATTACCACCTCCAAAGCTCCAGATCTAAACACACAAGGCTTTGGGGGGATATTAGATCTGAAATGTAACTGTGAGTGTATGAATAAAAGAGTTGCAGTATGACAGTGTAACAAATAGAGAAGACTTCCAGAGGTGGACCTACCTCTTTTTCCCTTGAAACCTTGGAAAAGCTTTCCAGAGCAAATGACAATGTTTTGAAGGATGATTGGTGGTAAACAGGCAGGAAGTGGAGTCAAAGGAGAGGGAACATATTCAAAGACACAGCACAATACTCCTGGAGCCTAAGAAAAAGTGGGGTGACAGGAGATGAAGCTAGCTGAAGAGGTAGGAAGAAAGTAGATCGATATGTCGGGTAGAGGAGCTTAAAATACATCCTTTAGAAAAGCCAATGTCTACCAGGGAGACTGAAGGTACATTGAAGACCATTGAAATAGTCTAAATGAGAGAGAAAAGCTTGAACGAGGAAATGGTATGGTGATCAAGGATGGAATCAGTTTGGTGAATGTTTGACTTTGTGGCAGAGGGAAGGAGGAGGAATGAGGTTCAGATTTTAGTTCTGAGAGCTGTTGAAGGAGGTTATTGCCATCAACTAGAAATATAAAAGGGGAAGCAAGTTTGGGGGTAGATGACATGGGGACATTTCTGATTGAACGTGAGGTATAGATGTCCTACAGATAGCTGCAGAGACGTATATGAAATTCTCAAGCTATTTTAGGACTCAAAATATATATCTGGAAGTTATAAGCATGTAAGGAATAATTCAAATCCTGGTATGATTCAAAACTAATAAGCAAGGAAGAAACTATACACTGATCCTAAAAGTAGATGGTCAAGAAAGAGGCAGGGCATTTAAGGTGTAGGTAAAAATACCTTGAGATAAAATGATTAGAGATATGAGAATCAGGAAAGCAAAAGATGAGGAAAATCGAAGGAGGGCAGAGATCAAGAAGAGAGTAACAAAAAACAGTTGTGAAATAGCATGAAAGTAACAGAACTTGGCAACAAATGGACTCTTCCCTACCCTGCTTGTCTTACATCCAGATTTTATGCCAAGTTTAAAGTTTGATTAGAGTAATGGTTTAATGGAGAGAAATAGGGAACACAGAGGAAGAATAAATAAAGGGAGAAAAACAGACGAGTTTCAGCTGAGACACACAGGTTCTCAGATGCCGTTGGGATGTTAATGTCTAGTATCAGATGGGAAACCAATCTCAGGAGAAAGGTCAAAGTTGGAAGAAAATATTGGAAATTATCTGAGAAAAGGTATTAGTGGAATCCATGAAATTTCCTTGGAAGAGGATATCAGATTGGAGAGACAAAGATACACATACATCAAATAAGCAGGTGACATTATGCTCAACATCATGAGTCATTACAGAAATACAAATCAATTCCCAGTGAGACACCACTTCATACATACCACAATGGCTATAATAAAAAATGCTGACAATAACTAGTGTTGATAAGGATGTGAAGAAAATAGAACTGCCCTGTGTTACTCAGATGAATGTAAAATAGTACAGCCACTTTGGACAAGTTGGGCAGTTGCTCAAAGGTAAACACAGGTATCATATGACTCAGCAATTCCACTGCAATTGTATTTATCTAAGAGAAAGGAAACTGTATCTCCTAACAAATATACACACAAATGCTCCCAATGGCATTATTTATAGCAGCCAAAAGGAAGCAAGTTCATTAAGTGATAAGTATAAAGTGGTGCGCCCATACCATGGACTATTAGCCACAAAAGCAGCACAATTCATAATAGCTAATCTTGGAAGGGGTCTAGATGCCTGTCAACAGATGAAAAGATAAAGAAGAAGTAGTATACATATACAAGTGCCACTCAGTCATAAAGAAGGATAAATTTGAGTCATCTATAGGAAAATGGTTGCACTTTGAAACCGTAATGCTAAGTGAAGTATATCAGATACAGAAGGCTGAATATTGCATGGCTTCTTTTATATGAGAAATCCAAAATGGAACTAATTTAAAGTGTGAAATAAAAGAAATATGATTGGAAAAATGGAGACAGACTTGTGGAGATGGGAAGGGGCTTTGGGGATGGGGGGAATGGAGGGGAGGGAGGGAAGGAGAAGCAAGAAGGACTGGTATGCAATTTGTGTACCAATGCTGCATGATCAATATATTTGTTATGGTTACAAACATATAGCAATAAAATATTTTTTTAAAAAAATCTTTTAAAGGATCAGGTGAGGAAAGTATATGGGAACTATCTCCACTATACTTTCCATTTTTCATAACCAAATACTGTTCCAAAATGATCTATCAGTTAAAAACAAATTTTTTTAAAAACCACAGAGAATTCACTGTTGATACAAGCTATAACATGGATGAACCCTGAACACATACAAATTGGAAAAAGCCAGTCACAAAAATCCACACAATATATGATTGCCTTTTATGAAATACCTACAAGAAGTAAATGTATAGAGACAGAAAGTAGGTAAGCGGTTGTCTATGGCTAACAGGAATTAAGAGGAGGTGGCAGGTGATGGCTAGTGGGTCCAGGATTTCCTTCTGGAACACCGCAAAATGTCTTACGTGATTGTGTGACAGTTACACAGCTCTATGACTGCAGTACAAACATCTGCATTTACATGATTTGTATGTTATTTGAATTACACTTAAATAATGTAGAAAACAGGCTAATGAGTTTGAAAAATCTCAAAAAATAGACATTTTTCAAATTAGAAACCTGGAGCTGCAAAGTAAAAAATAATTGAAAAATTATACTATTAAAGAAAATTTCCTCCAATGTTTGTTACAATGCCTAAGAAGGTTTTTGTTTGGTTGGTTGATTGTTTGGGTGTTTGGTTTTTGAGACGGTCTCACTACACAGTCCAGGCTGGCCTTGAACTTGCAGTGATCCTCCTGCCTCAGCCTCTTGAGTTCTGGGATGACAGGTGTGCACCACCACAACTGGATGCCCAGAAAATTTTATAAGCAAGTTATTTCTAATTTACAAGGAACGGATCATTTCCATGCTCTAAAAGTGATTCCTAGTATAGATTAAATGTAGGAAAGATGCCATGCTCATATTATAAAACTAGTTATCTTGACCACAAGACCTGACACATTAGCACACACAGAAAGAAAACTGAAGAATAATGTCACAAATATAGATACAAAAATCCTGAATAAATGGAGCACTACTCTGCCACAAAGAAGGGTATACGCGAGCCATTTGTAGGAAAGTGGATGCACCGTAAGACTATAACGTTAAGTGACATAAATCAAACACGTAAGCCTAAATACCACATAGTTTCCTTTACAGGAGAAATTCTAAGTATAAATAAAGAGCACAATAAAAGATAGATATCAGAAGTAGGGAAACAGATCTTTCTCAAATGAAAAGAGAACCAAAAGATGGAGGGGGGAAGAAAGGGAAGCAGAAAGGGAAGAATGAAGAGCTAAGATTCATTATGTACATGTACCAACTCCACAAGAGAAATGTAAACATTATACATTACATATATGTGCTAATTAAAAACTCCTAAATAAAATGCTAGCAAACCAAGTCCAGTAAGACATCATAAGCAAGCAGAGATTATTCCAGGAGTCCAGTTTAACATATTATACATACAGTTCACCACAATTAGTCAAGGGAGAAAAGCTACTTGAATGACAGGGAATTAGAAAATCTACATGAGTGACAGGGAATTAGAAAATCTACATGAGTGACAAGGAATTGGTATTTTTAAAGTTTATTTTAAATTTTCTTAAAAAATTAAGAAAAATCACTAAATCAAGGCAGAAAATTGAGAAGAAAAAGAATGTTTTGATTCACTAATGAATAGATGTAAAATCTAAAATAAGATACCAAATATTTATACTCAAATTGGCAAAATCCTCAGTGATAGCAAGAATTTGGTGGAGAAGAGGCCTGGCACGCTCCGCCTCTAAGACGAGAATTGGTACAGGCCTGTAACGGTTAGTGTCCACTATCAACCAGCCTGGTTTGAGAAATGCCTAGGAAACTAGTACTAGTAAAGCACACTTCTGTGTGGCTTAGTAGTGTCTCCAGAGAACTGGATCAGAGGGATCTAACTTCGTCCGTTGATTTATTCGTTGATGAGATCATAACATGATGGCCTCATAGGAAGGTGGGGCCTGTTCAGTGGGAGCGGATCGTGGTCGTGTGATGCTGGGGACAATCTCTGCCCCCCAGTGCCATCTCCTTTGGCTCTTTCCCTCCCGTGCTGCTTCCTGAGGTGTACAGCTTTCCTGCATCACACCCTACCACCATACATTTTTTGCCCTGGAACCAGCCAATAATGGACTGAAACCTTTAAATCCATAAGTCAAAATAGACTCTGTTTCCCTTTAAGTTGTGTACATCAGGCATTTTGGTCTCAGAATTAGAAAAGTGACTAACATGCAACCTTTACCTATGTCCATCAAGAGTCTTGGAAATGTGAAAATTGGTAGAACCAGTGCATACCTAAGAATTTATTCAAAGGAAACAAGGCTTCCGCAAAGACTTCGCCACAGAACACTCATTTGTATTGTCTACAGTAAGAAAAACCAGAAAATATCCTAAAAGTCCAACAGTAGCACATTTCTCAAATCATGGTACTTTTATACAATGAAATGTTATATAATCAGTAAAGGCGCAAAATGATGACAAGCTTAAAGAGTTGCTCAGAATACATTAAGTATTCAAAAAAACAAAAAAAACTAGAAATTCCACTCAACCCAGCTACTCTCTTTTTAGGTATCTTCTCCAAAGAGTTAAAGATACCATATTAGTCATGTTTACAGTAGGACAATTCACAAGAACTAAATCGTGCAGGCCACATATCTATCCATCAATTGATGAATGGATAAAGAAAGTGTGGAATTTATATACAATAGGGTAGCACTCTGCCATGAAGAAGGATGCACTTGAGTCATTTGTAGGAAAACAAATGAAACATGAGACCAAATAGTAGGTGAAGTAAATCAGACCCACAAGTGTAAATATCATGTGTTTTCTCTTTTATGAGAAACCCAAAATATAAAGTGTAAAATAAAAGACTGACAATAGCAACAGCAAGGTGGATCTTTGACATATGGGACTGTAACCAAGAGATGGAGGGGAGGGATAAAAAGAGGAGAGAAATAATATTTAAAAACAAGGAATTGTGAAGTCCTGAGCACATGTACCAAGTTCCTATGGGGAGCATGATCATCATGTATTACAAATATGTATCCTAAAAGTGTGCGTGTGTTTGTGTGTGTGTGTGTGTGAGACAGAGAGAGAGAGAGAGAGAGAGAGAGAGACAGAGACAGAGACAGAGACAGAGAGACAGAGAGAGAGAGAGAGAGACAAGAGGTCCAAGCGAGGGTAAGGGAGGGTGGGGAAAAGGGATAACAAAGAAAGTATTTAAAAAATATCATGTACATGCACTGACTCTCCACATTGAATGTAATCATTCTGTACTATAAACATGTATTAATAATAATTTGAAAATAGAGATGATAATGGTAGTAGGAAAAAAGAATAAGCTCAGCCTGTTCTGTCAACAGTGGAGAGTTAATTTTAAAAAAAAAAAACTTGTGAAAAGGCACATAGAATATAGAGCAAAGGAGAATGGGCAGTTATAATAAAATATTAATAATGCCGATCTCTGAATAGTACGAACGAGTGACTTTTATGTTCTCATTTTTGAATATCTGTTTTCTACATGCTCTGTGATACAGCTATGACTATGGGATGGGATACTGAGCCATTATTAACAATCTTGAATTAGGAGAACAATATAAAGTCCTAGGAAATGAAGTTAAAAGACAGACCATAAAATAGTAAATATAATTTTCAAAATAAGCAGAAAAAAACAAGCAACATAAATGAAAATGAACATCAATTATGATTTGCTTCAAGCAGTAGGGCCAGATAATTTACTTATTTTCCTCTTCCTGCATTTTACACATTTTTTAACAATACACTTTTAAACACCAGGAAAAAGTGTAAGTTTGTATTTAAAGGGTAAGTAGAGAGAAATGGTAGAAAAATGTAATAATTGTTTTTGCCAATGTTACGTTGTGAGGAATTTATGTTGGAGCATTCTGGCACCTATAACTACAAAAATTGGTCCTTGATAAATAGGAGAAAATAGATTTTAAAAAAATAAGAAACAGGGCAACATATTAATATGTTGTCTGTGTGATTTTTAAGTATAAAAGAAAAATTTAGAAATCAACATATGAAGAAACTAACAATGGCTCATTCTTGTCAACAGGAATACAAGTGACAATTATTTTTATGAGTGTTATTGTCTATGCCCTTTGGCATTTTCCAAATCTCAAAAAGCAAATGAAAGAGCGATAAATATTTCCAGTGTGGGAGCCATGTGTGCACATTTGATCCTCTCTCTGAGACTGTGGGAAAGCCCGGTCACTTCCGGGGGCGGCAGGGAACTACTACTTTCTTCTAGTTTCTGAGGCTAAGCGTCTCACCGAGTCTGGATGCCAGGGAGCCCTTGCCCACATATCAGGGTCATGGGCTTCTAAACTTTCAGTGCCTCCAGCCAGAAGCATTTCTCCGTTCCCAAGGCTCTGTCCTGTAGCTCTTGTGCCATCTGCACCCTGCCATTAGACGGGGAGCTCTTGAAGAATCAGGCAAATCCTGCTTCTCTGCCTCCCCCAGAGCCTTCTGTATAGAGTTAGATATTTGATGAACTTGGCTACCTTTTCCAGCGTGCCGTACAGCAGTAGTGTCATGGGTAATGGTGCCACCTAGTGGAAATGTGTAGGCATAGCCAATGGTCACAGCAAGTCAAAGAAAAAATATCAAAGCTATTTCAGACAGATCTTATTTATAAAAATATATAAGCCAATGACCGTAAGTGGGATAGTAGGATCTAAACAAGCTATCCGCGAAAAACATGGCAGTAATGAGGTCAATGTCGCAAGAATATATAAACTTACCTGTGACGTGGGCTTCTTGTTTCAAATTGAAGGAACACACCTTATCTGACTGCCAATGTAAGCCTGAGGCCCCAGGTTCATAATACTGCAAGTTCCTGCGGAGGTTATGGCAGTATAATAACTTTTAAATTATTCTACTGTTTTCAATATTATTTAAGTTATTTAGTGTGAAGATGATGAAATTTATCTATCACAGTAAAATATAAACTCCTTTGCTAAAGATTCATATAATGAAAGGTACGGAAAAAAACTTTCTCATTAAACAAACCAATTATTTGTTTTCTGGGTGTCACAAGGCACTGGTTAGTTTTCTTAGAAAAAACTTTTAACAACAGAAAGTCTCAGGTTGAAACTGCACAGCGCTAATCTTTTTTCCCTTCAAATTTAGATCAGATTGTAGTCATCAGACAGAATGGAAGGAAATTCCCCATGACCTACCTCTGCCATTAGGGTGGAATAATCCCCTGGTGCGGATGCTCACGCACAGCAGGTCTGCATACAGTGAGGGTTACATGCCTCTGACTTGGTCTGACTGAAGGGATGTTCATGTTATCCATTCAGCATGCTACAGCTGATCACTGTGCACTTAGAGCTCCATGCAATCGCAGAGAGTTAATGGTGCCCAAGGTTTGACACCCAGCCTGAGAATCCCATTCTGAATAAGTAACTTTGAAAAGCAAGCCAAACATTTTTTCCCTTTTTTCAGTTCAACTAGGGGAGATCCTAGCGAGATAACTAGAGAAACTGCAGGGTTCGGGAAGCAACACCTTACTGGTTTTTAAAGCCCAGTGTAAATAAGAGGAGTCCTAATAAAGTTAAATAATCTCCATAGCACTTTCCACCTAACATGCAGCAAGTTTCTGGCTTAGTTACTTTCATATCACTGAGAGACACAATACCCAACACCCACAGCCTTAAAGAGAAAAAATTTATTTTAGCTCACAGTTTGTAGACATTTCAGTGCATAGTCAGCTGGCTCCAAGGTAAGGCGGCATGGCAGAGGAGAAACAGCTCATGGCGTGGTGGCAGGAAGCAGAAAGTGATCAAGGGAGGAGGAAGGCAGATGTATGTTCCACTGATGTCAAGCTCCCATGATGCAGTCACCTCCCTAGAGCTCCACCTATGAAGGCATGGAAGTTTGAGGGGAACTCTAGATATAAACTACAACACCTAATGACCTCTTTCTTTGCTTATCCCAACTTGGCCAAACCTACAGATTCTAGTTATAATACAATTCCTAGAATCTAACTCTGGTAATTTCATACTTCACCTCTAACCCTGCTCAAAAACCCTCAATGCCTCCACATCACCTACCGAAAAAAGTAGCAATACCTCATATTACATTTAGGGCCCATAGAAATATGCCCCCCACCTACCTTTCTATAAATATTTGACATAATTTGACTGTCACAAGCCTGTGCTCCAGCCAAACTAAATTTCCCACTGTTCAGGAACATTCATGTATGTTTTCATCTTTCTGGAAGTGGAAAAAAATCAGGTCACCCTCCAAGGTCATTAAAATCGTGCCAAGGTGCTTTAAAATCCATATCCAGAAGAGAAGTGTCCTCAGACTTGCTAGTACAGAAGATTCTGCCACTGAAGGATAAGTCAAAAGTTCATTCCTCCCCACACCTGATCTGGAGTGTTCTAATCCCTGTTCTCATACCGACCAGTCCACTGTTTCCTTACCACTTCTGCAATTTGACATCTCATTGGTTCTGCTTAAAACAACTTTTTGTATTATTTTTGTAAACTTCACCTGCACCCTCCCCAAAGTGCTGCAAGTTTTCTAAAAGTCAAAATTAATTAAAGTAAATTTGGCTGTGAGAATTTTTGAGCAAATTTGTGAGACATTTTGAAATCTTATGATATAAATTGGAATGTGTCAAAGATGAAACTGAGAAACAGTCTTGGCTAATAAGTTCATCTCTCCAAATTCACTGTTTTCTCCTACAAAATAGGAACTAATGATATACCTATTCTTCCCCAAGTCTCCCAGCCTGGCTAGTATGAGAACACATGGCACATATAAAGAACTTTGCTTTCCCCAGAATAAAAAAGGCATATACATATTCCACATAAAGCAATTTAGCAATAACGCTACCTCCTTATGCCAGTAAACATCCTAAATATTACCAACAAAACATGAGACAGAATCACATTGCTTGACAACACAGAGACATAAATTCTCTTAAACTACAGAAAGATATTTATGTTCCCGAACTTACCTTTGGGAAGGAACTGACCTTCACAACTGGATTTATTGTTTGTGAACAAAGGAGTCCCTTTAAAAGTAGGGATGGGAGTTCAGGGTTTGGGGGTGATAAGATGTAATATTTCTTCTAGGTTCTGGGTTTAAATGTTTCTGCAGAGAGATTAGAAGCAAGCCCAGGAAGAAACATAAGGTGCTTTGTCAGGAGTACATTTTGTTCCCCCAAAGTTATTTTGTTTGCAATCATCATTCAGCAAATTCTTTTTGATGCAATTATTTTATTACAATTATCTCCAGGAGGCTGAACTTCAACACTGTCTTGTGATGCTGACTATAATTAAGAGTTCTACAAGTCACCAGAGTCCCAGACCAACATTCCTGGTGACACATCATCCAGGCTACTACTTTGCCTTCCTGCCGAAACCCATCTCAAGTGGACTGGAAAAGAATCTAAATCACTTCCAAAGAATCACAGGAAAGAGTCTGTTATGGACTGGATATCTGGATCCCTCCAAAGTTCACACAATGAGTCCCCCGATATGATGGTGTGAAGAGGTGAGCCTTTGGGAAACAATTTAGTCGTGAGGGTGAGGCTCACGTGACAGATTCAGTGAGCTCACCTGGAGAGGCCACAGAGTTAGCTCATTATCTTTGTGGCAGGGGGGAATTAAGCGAGACAGTCATCTGCAAACCCAAGGAAGGCACTCCCCATCACATGATCAAGTTGGGACCCTGGTCTCAAACGTCCAGTCTCAGAAATAAATTTGTTTTGCATACCAGTGCTATTGTTTGAATGCGTACACCAAAAAAGTTGATGTGCTGGAAACATACTTTCTCACTGCCACAGTTGGAAGTCAGGGCCTAATGAGAGATGTGGAAGTGGGTTGCGATAAAAGTAAGTTTAGCTTCGTCAGCTTTCTCTTGCTGACTTGCTCTCAGTCTTTTACCTTCTTCCACGTTAGGTTATAGCATGTCAGATGCCAGAACCGTGCCCTCGGTCTCCTTAACCTCTAGAGTTCTGAGGTAAACAGACTTCATTTCTTTACAGATCACTCGGTCTATGGTATTCTGCTATAGCTGCAGAAAATGTACCAAGACTCTAAGTAATTCAGTGTATGTTACTTTGTGATAGCAGTCCCCATTGACTAAGGCAGCCCCCAAGACTGGAATACCTATCTGAGAACCAGAAAAGATCTCTGGAGATCACTTGTTTCACCCTTTTGCAGATAGCAAAGGAATTGTGCTAATTTTCTTTTGGCTGAATATTAAGAAGTCAGTAATCTCAGGTGAAAATAATTGTGAAGGTAAACTACACACATTGTACTTTCTCAAATAACATGACTAAATAACTGAAGATCCTATGACTGGTTTTGCACATAATAAAAGTGTTAGCATAGTTGCTAGCTACTGTGAAAGTGTTAGGCACTCCTTCCTGCTTCATAAGTGTTGATTCTTGCCTGTTTTATTGAGTAAATTGCTTATGTTATGAGGTGCCTCTACTCTTACCCAGAATCATGGGTGATTTTGAACTTTCAGAGGAAGAACCCTTTAAAAGATCCATAAGAAATCCTCAAGGTTGGATTGGTACTTGTTTTCCCCTAGAAATTCCCTCGTGTTTGGAGAACAGGGTCTACTTTAAGCCAGGGACAACCTCAGAGCTGACCAGATATCTCAACGGAAGGCTGCAAGTTCCCCAGAGCAGGAGCTAAGGACTTTTGAAATCTTCATTACTCTTCCTTCCACAGACACAGGCGCTCAGAAGTTTCATGTCTGTCAGAAGTTGGGGTGTGAGCTGTCAGACAAACACAAGGGCAAAATCTCAACTCTTTCTGTAAGAGCTAATTCTTCAGGAGTTAGCGAGCTACTTGTTTGGGACAGTGAAAAAAAAATATGTGGAATTAGATTTCTTCCAGCTCTGGGCCCCAGGGATGAACTGTATTGACCCTTGACCAGCAAGCACTTTGAAATTTACCAATGATTTTCTCCTCTCCATCCTTACTACTCTAATACTACACCTTTAATTTTTTTTGTACCAGGAATCGAACTCACAACCTTGCGCTTGCCAGGCAGACACTGTGCTGCTGACCCAACTATAGTTGGTCTTTCAACTGCCTTATAAAGTTAGTGTTGTTGGGGTGACTTTGAGTCCCCACAAAAAGTTGAGCAAGTTGCCCAGATTCATGAAGCTAGTGAATATATATTAGAGCTAAGATTCAAGCATTCGTTTTCGTGACAATGAGGAGCCTGTGACAGAAAATATTTTGCAGTGTTTCTCTGGCCCTATCACCCTTTCTGGAGAGACTCCAGCTTCCAAACCTTGCAGAAAATACAGTATAATCTTCTCTTGCAAACTTTCTGCACAGTTGTGAAATATACAGTCAAGAGTGTCCTTGGCATTGTGACAATAGTGGCAATTTAACTTTTGTGAAATTCCCTCTTCCTTGGTGGATTCCTCAGCATAGAATTCTACATTTCCAAAGAGGGACATTGCCACTATGATTTATTGTCCGTGCCTATGTCTAAGACCTTGAAAACCAGACAGATATATATTTGTGCTTTAGTACAAAAATTAACTTATCAAGAGTAAATAACTTTGAATATCAGTCCTACCATAGGCTTTATAATGACCAGAGGGTAGTCTCATTCATTCAGATCCTTATACAGAAAGTTAGGACTAATGTCTATCCTTGCAATGTGTATCAGAAATGTTTGCAGCCCAATCAACTTGCATTAAATTATATAATTCTTCAACCTTTCTACCCTAAAACAGAGTTCAAGAAAGTGATGCAGTAATATAACCCAGTCTGCCTCGTGCTCAGCCATGCTTTTCACCATTAGGAGTCTTTCCTCTTAAACAGCAGTGGTGGGTTAATCTGTGAAGGAAGTTGTTTGAATGACTCTCTTCTTCAGAAGTCTGTGAAGTTCATGGAGAAAAGATTTTTTTTTAATTTTTAAGAGAATAAAACAAAACAGAAAGAAACAAAGCAGATCAGAACAGAGCAATGCAAGCAACGCAGGACTTCAAAACAAGACAACAGGAAATCAACAGTGACTACTGTAATGTCTCTTGTTTTCTTTGAAATAGTTTTCCATGATTTCACACACAATAAATTCAGACAAAACAAAATACTATAGTATAAAATCAATCAAAGCAATGAATGAAAGCATTACTGGCCTTCAAAACCAGACGATAGGAAAATCAGCAATGGATACTATAATGTCTCTTGTTCTCTTCAAAATAGCCGACCATACCGTCACACATATTGAAATCAAATAATAGAAAACAGACTAAAGTCAATCAAAACAAAGAATAAAAGCATTATTAGATTTCAAAACAAGACAACAGAAAATCAGCAATGGCTACCATAATGTCTCATTTTCTTAAAAGTACCTGTTCATACCTTTACGCATAATAAAATCAGTTTTTATAAACTCTTTAGGTGAAGTTCTAGGCATTTATAAGCCTATACGACTACATCTATACTTTCTGTATTAGAAGGAAAAACAAAACAAAACAAATTATGAAAAAAACAAAAGAAACAATTAAATAACAATAACAAAGAGCCCAAAACAATAATACAGGCTTTCAAAATAAGGTGATAAGAGCATAACCAAGATTGTTATTTTGCATTATTATCTTCAAAAGAGTTATTCAGATTATCAGATATAAACATGCAAAATTGATCTAATCCTATGAATGTTAACAGTTTTGTTTCAAGAACTAACAGTATTAGTTGTACAATTATCTTAGCTATCTTAAGTGTATATATACAAATTTATATCTTTTTTTCTTTTTTCTTTCCCCTTCCTTCTTTTCTCTTTTCCCTATCTGAGTTATTTTCCCCCTTTGAGGAATTTCTTACTCTTTCACAAAATTTATTGAAGATTTTGTATCTTATTTACTCTTTCAGTTTCTTATATTACAAAGGCAATACAGTATTTACACATATGAGTTTGATTTATATGAAAGAGATTTAATTACTACATACTTAGCATATAGGCAGACTTCTAAGCACGAAAATGATGGAGTAGCTTATGAAAGATTTTAATATTCTCACTGAAAATAACCAGGAAAACCAGGTTTCATGTTTTAAAAAGGGTTTGAAGGTACTGGGGAAATGATGAGGTAACCAAGAAGGAGAGGCGGTGATACTGTTCCAAAATTTTTTTCCCTCCAAATGTTTGCTGTGCCTAGATGTCAGGCAAGAGCATGGGGATGCGAGTAAGGACTGGATTGGGGACCTCCCCCCACTAAAGGGAGGGAAGCCATCAAAACTTCGGATATTCTCCTGGTAACGAAAAAAAAATCAGAGACTCAAGCGGCCAGGATTCTGGTGAAAAGTGAAGGGGAAGAGAAATAAGCCCAATATTCCGCCAGTTTCCTTCTCAAGCTTGTTGCCTCATTCTGAAACTATGTTAACCAAAAAAGCAAAGAAAGAAACTGTCAAACTGGATTTTAGGCCTGGCAAAAACATCTTTCAGAGATGAAGCTAAGATTGGCAGCGGAAAGAGAGTGTCAGTAGTAAAATGAGAGTTTTTGATCTCTCTGAATCACCTGTTTTTAAAGTGGACAGAGTACTAGAATGTTCTGAAATTATATACAATATCTACAACAGAAGTAAGTGCCTAGGCACATTAGTAAATCCAAATATGAACCGGTGGAGACAATCCATTAACATTTATGCGATAATACTGACGTCTACTTAGCGGAAGCAGGAGAGAGAAATGTGAGCATCTGAAATACTTGAAAACAAGTGCACCCCAAATTGGTCAACATGTACCTTACTTGAAAAGCACAGCAGAACATTTTGACAACAATAGTTTTAAGAAGGAGTAGCTTTTCACATTCCAGGGTGTGAGAAACTATAGAAATCTGAAGGGCTGGAATGGTCTGGATTCGAGAAAAGAAAATCTAAGTAATTGACTAGGCAAGAGTTACTTCCTCCTTGAGTCAGCTAGAGGAAACATCATTCCCACAGTGAAGACTAAAAAAAGCACAAGTATCTTCAAATTCATTATTCAGGGCCGGGTGTGGTGGCTCACGCTTGTAACCCCAGCACTTGGGAGGCTGAGGCAGGAGGATCACTTCGAGTTCCGGACCAGTCTGGGCTACAAAGTGAGCTCAACGTGAGGCTGAACAGCATGGTGAGACCCCCGTCTCAAAAAAAATCACAAATTCATTATTTGGTTTTCAACACATGAGAGAGCAGAGTTTGCAGGGCAAGAAACTTGCCTCAAATCAGAGAAGACACTGTCCCTACAGGAAGAGATAAGATGTGCACAGTCACTTATCTGGGGTAAGCTTAACCAAATCGGTGAGAAAAATTCAGCTAGAAACATTCATGAATTGGCAAAGGCAAAATATGGGCTGATGCAACACTGTGAAGCCTCCAAGGGCTCCAGAAATTGGAGAAATTGCACTCTTGCAGGTTCTTTCTCCTTGGATCCCACTGGGTACTTGAAAATAATAGGCAGAGCCTTTAAAATGAACTCACTGTGGGGCAAATCTTGGAGAGAGGAAAACTAGTCATGCAGGAGAGACAAGAATCACCATCCTGTGCATTTTTCCTATCTCAGCTAGGAAAAAAGACCTTACTTTATGGGGGAACTTACTTTAAGGGTTTGGAGAGGTGAGGGAGAAGGCTGTGTATTGAGGCACTCTACTCAGTGCACAGCAATTGTCTGGGTCTCTCCCTGCTGCTGTAACTCTCCAGCCCAGGTGGCAAACTGGGGGTAGGGGCACGAACTTTGTCCCCTTTAACACACTGGTGGTAACTCTCTACACTTAGGAGGAGGAAATGCGGAAAAATTACTCCTGGAGAGAGGGTCCAAAGACACACCGGGCCACAACCACACAAGGGATAAGGCTTAAACAGAAAGCATCACTCTCCCAGTGCCCCACACCACAAAGCAAGTAAGTCCAGGAGCAAGAGTACTGAATGAAGGAATCAAAGGAAAAAGAAGAGTGTTAAAGCTCATTTGAGGCACACAGTATAAAAAAAAGACCTAAAGCTCACTGTGGGGAAGACATTGCTCTGAAGACCCACTGTTACCTTAAACATAAGGAATCACTGAAGGAATTTTAGCCCTGTGGGTTGACTCAAGGCAGACACAGCAACAATAACCTCAAAGCCAGCCCAACTCCTAATTAAATAAATCGAAAGCCCTGCACTAAACACTGAGCAGCAGGGAGTATGTGATGCCTGATTCCAAACAGTCTTTACCACCAACATAAGATGCTTGGCTTCAAACAAACAAACAAACAAACAAGCAAACAAAGAAAGAAAATAAAGGCACAAAAAGGGCAAGAAAAATCACACTCCCAAGAAACAAAGCATCATGAGAACCAGAATCTGACATGACAACAATGAGCCACAAGACAAAAAAATTGAAAGAAGTATGCTCAGCATGTTAAAGGCTCTAATAGGAAACTCAAACATCATGCAAAATCAGCAGCTAGCTGGAGCAGAGAAATGGAAATTGTAAGAAAGAACTAAATGGAAAAACCAGAATGAGAGACATTTCAAGAGCAGAGGTGCATAATAACTTCAACGGGCTCATCAGTGGACTCAAAATAACCAAAGAAAGAATCAGTGAACACAGAGATCAGTCAACAGGAATTATTCAAATGGAAACATTAGGACAAACACAAAGGAATTCCAAGACAGTACAAAGCAGTCTAACATGAGTGCAACTGGAATCCCCGAAGGCAGGGAAATGGGATAGAATTTATTTTATTGTTATTATTTTCTAATTTATGAAGAGCATAATGGATGAGAATTTCTTAAAATTAAATGATAGACACCATCCCATAGGTCTGAGAAGTTCAGTGCTCCTAAAAAAACATCCACAGGTACATCGCATTCAACTTGCTGAAAACAGTGCAGGAGGAAATCTTGAAAGCAGCACGGTTAGTTCTGCATTATTACAGTGAGATACCTGAGGCAGACTAACGTCTTAATTGAAAGGGGGATTTTAGCCCAAGGTTTAGCTTCAAAGGCCTTGTGCTGGCATGTGCTCGGTTCCAATGTGGGCCCTCCTGCTTGCTTCATGTCGTGGTGGAGGCAGTAGTGGCAGCGTATGTGGGAGTTAGAAATTACAGGACAAACAAGAAGCCAGAGAGCTTGGTGAGTCCAGGTTAGGCTTTGGGGACAACCTTACTGTCAGAACAACAAATGAGTTGCAGGGAAACAAACTGAATCCCTTCTGGGGGTGAGGTTCTCCTGACCTCCCACTGGGTCCACTGCCTCGGGGACTCATGCCATGATACACTGACCTGCCATGATACACTGACCTGCCATAATACACTGACCAAGATCCCAGTATACGAACCCTTGGAGGCGACATACTTAAATCATGCCAGCCACAGCACAGAGCAGGCAAAAAAAAATGACACATCCTATACAAAGGAAAAAGGGATAAATACTACCTATTTTTGTCAGATATTGTACAAGCCAGAATTGTATTACACCCAAGGGGAAAAAATCTTGATGAGATGAAAGTGGCATTGTTGGTGAAAACAGTTCGGAAATTAGTTTCTTCAAATGTTTGGGGATCAAACTCATGACCTTGTGTTTGCCAGGCAGGCACTTATGCCACTGAGCTAAATCCCCAGACAAGTTTCTTCAGATGTTAAATATAAATTTACCAAGTGAACCAGAAATTTCAATCCTAGGTAAGAAATAAAATGAAAACATATTCCCACCCAAAGACTTATTAGCATATTTATAACACTACTCAGCAGCCAAAAAGTGGAAATATTCTAAATGTTTATAAATTGCCAAACAGATAAACAAAATATGGTATCCATACAATTGAGTACTATTTAGCAACACAATGGAACAAAATAGTGATACCTACTACATGGGCAAACCTCAAAAGCATTACATCAAGTGAAAGAAGCCAGATCTGGGAAACTAAATATTGTATAAATCCATTTATAGGAAATTCCAAACATGACAAAACTATAAAAACGAAAAGCAAATTAGTGAATGCCTGGGGTTAGAGGAGGAAGGCGACTGATTATAAATAGGCATGAGTGGCGCTTGGGGATTATGGTAATGTTTGAGATGTGGATGGTGCTGATGTTTGCACAGCCTTAAACACACTAAAAATTATTGAATTTGCACTTAATAAGCTGAATTTTAAGGCACTGTAATTATATATCCATAAGGCTGATCTTTAAAATGAAGGAGAAAAAAACTTTCTCAGAAAAACAAAAATAATAACAGAATCAGTAAGTTTCTCCAGCCAAAAGAATATAGACAGAAACACCAATCTTTATAAACAAGGGCGCTAAAAAGAAATACATGAAATTAAAATAAACTGATTTTTCTTATGTTTAACGGATCTAAAATATAACTGGCTGTCAAAAGCAAACAGTAGTGAAATAATTGCTCTAAAGTAACTATAGTAACAGGAAATGAAATGACTGCAGATCAAGGATATTATCAGAAATACAGAGGAACATTGTGCAACAATAAAGCAGTTAATTCACAAACAACATAGAAAAACATAATTGTGTGTGCACCTATCAGACCTTAAAATACATTAGCCAAAATATAACACTTCTGAAATATAAGAAGACAAACACACAAATATAACTGGAGATTTTACACTCCCCCTTTTTGCAATTGGTATAAAATATAGGCAGAGAATTAGTTAGGATAAGTTTACCTGAATAGCACTATCATATCATCTAACCTGACTCAACTGGTGCATATTAAGAAAAATCTTTTCTCAACATGATCTTCTCAGCTTTACATGGAAAATTCATAAAGATCAATCATATTGTGAGTCATAACAACTGAACAAATTTAAGAAAACAGAATAGATATAATTAAAAGTATGCCCACAGTGGAAATCAATAAAACAATGATTAATCTGTAAAAGATACTGTTAGCTAGATGTGGTGATGCACACCTGCAATCCCAGCATATGGGAGGCTGAGGCAGGAGGACTGCTGTGACTTTGAGGCCAGCGTGGGCTACAGAGTGAGTTGACGGCCAGCCTGAACTGCATACCTTGTCTCAAAAGGGCCTAAATAAATAAATAAATAAAGATATTGTTAAAAGGAGAAAAACAATATTTGGGAATATCTGAAAGACTTTATCTAAAACACATAAAGAACCCTCAAAATTCAACAACAATCGTCAGCACAGTGTGGCACTGGAGGAGGTACAGACACAGAGCAAAGCACAGACAGGCAAACACAAAAATCTACGCAAATGATTTTTGGCAAAGGCTCAAAACCGTTTCAATGCAAGAGACATAGACCTTCCAATAACTGAAGAAACTGTATACAGGCAAAAAGTTTTTTAAAGGAGGGAGACTGGCTGGATGGCTGAATAAAAGTACCTGCTCCTCCACAAAGAAAAACCAAGGCAACAGGTGTATAGCTGCGTATTGAGGTGACAACACTGTACAACACTGAAATTCAACAGCAGGAAAAAGGAAACCGAAGACCCAGGCAGCTACAGAGTAAGAGAAACAAAGCGTCTCAGCACCAGCCCCAGTGCCACAGCCAGGAAAAGGGGAACCATCCCTCTGCAGGAGTCAAGCTGAAAGAGAGCTGCTGAGCAAACTTTTTATCAGTGAAGACCCTGGAAACCTGTGGGAAGTTTTGTGACCTTCGCAAGTTTCACAGTCTAAGTAGAAAAGAGGTGTGAATTCCGTGCTGGGTCCCCACGGAGGAATGCCGGGGCCCTACCTCCGCAGCGCTGCCGGGGTTCCAGTTACCCCCGGCCCCCGCCCTCCCGCGGGGCGCACAGCCCAGTAAGGACGGGAGAGAAAGGCCGCCGCCGGGTGTCCCTTGCTCCTGGGGTCCAGCGGAGAGGCCTCCCGCCTGGTTCCAGGTGCAGAGGCCACTCCTGCTCGGCGCCTCCCGGGCAGGTGGCGCTGGGCGCGGGTCCCCGGCGCTGCTGCGGGCGGGCGGCCGTGCGCCCAGGGCGGCGACGGCAGAGAGGGCACCGCCACCTCCGCAGCCGCGGCCGCGCCCGGGCCGGCCCCGCGCCTCCCCAGCCACCCCGGCCTCCCCCGCGAGCCTGCGCCGGGGACCAGACGGTGCGACCGACCGGAGGGGGCGCCGTGGTTCCCGCCCCACCTGGCCCGGAACCGCCCAGCGCAGCCGGTGCTCCTCCCGCCGCGGAGCGGCCGCGCCAGGCAGAGGCCCGCT